>JAJJMA010157219.1:0-11449 GCA_023529015.1 Papaver nudicaule | reverse complement strand
TCCCACCGAGCTGGATGGATAATTAATCCATCATCTTTAAGTGCTTCTATTTTTCATAACTACTCAAGTTTCCACAGCCAAACAAAAAGCGTAACATCTTCCTAGCAACTTTATCCTGAGAATCAGGTGTTTTGGGAAGCCATCTCGCATGAGCTTAAAATTTCATTTCATGGCAACTGTCATTTAGTCAGATGCATAGTTCCTTAGCTGGAACCTGGTGGAAACTATTTCTTGTTTTGCCTGTGCCATCCTGCAACATTGTGAAATCTCCTAAAGCTGGATCCAGCATGTCTAACAGAATGCTAACCAAGCAGCTAAGGAAATTGCAAATCATGGAACTGATTTGCTCACGCATTCTAGAATTCAAGTGCTAATGTCTGGGGCATAGAACCTTCTATGCATACTCTTGTATAATTGTTTGAGCTTATTAGTGAATTTGGTCTAAAAAAAAGACTTGTCTTCAAAGTTCTATAAAAGATATTTAACTTAAGTTATGCCTGTCTGAGGCAGGAAGGACAGTAATGGTTAAACACGTTCTGAACGCGACGCCGGTTCATCACATGCTGTCATTCAAAATCCCAAATACCACAATAAAGCTTCTGAATTCAACTCAGCAGAAGTTTGGAGAAAGAAGGATAATAACAGGGGTTTACACCTTAACTCTTGGCCTAGTCTGTGCAGAAGTAAGGATGTTGGGGGTTTGGGCTTACGCGATCAAGAGTGTTTCAATAAAGCTCTCCTTTCTAAGTCAGCTTGGAGACTAGCTACATGACCACATGATATTTGGGCTAAATCTTTAGCTGCAAAGTATTTTCCAGGAGGTGATGTTTTCAACTTCACTGTGAAGGATGATTCATCCTACGCATGGAAGAGCATTAGTGAACAGATTCCTTTCATTAAATCAAACAGCTGCTGGTACATTGGTAATGGCGCGAAAATTAAAATCTGGGAACATGTTTGGATTCCAGGTTCTCACTCCCCGCCGGTACCAAAAGAGGATGCAGAAAATCCAACAGGTTATATTTATGTCAACCAACTCATGCATATGGGTGGTTCTCAGTGGAATTTCACATTACTTCAAAAACTTTTTCAGCCAGATACTGTGGATTCAATACTAGCTATCAACATCCACTCAGCTCAGGTAGATACACTTATCTGGAAACCGGAAAAGAGTGGGAACTTCATAGTTAATGTTAGAGATTTGCTTTTAATATTCATGAGAATAAAAACTGGAAATGCTACTACATTCCAGAAGATAACTAGGAATCAAAATTTTTCTAGGGAATGGAGTGATTCTCCTCCTTCCTGCATTAGATTTCAGCTTATGCAAGATATGAAGAATGTAACGCACTCTTGATTTCTATCTATGAAGTTATTTTTTATTGTAAAAAGAAAAAAACAACACATACGACATACACAGCCCTACGCCTCTAACATGTATGGACTCATCAAAACACAATCCCCTTATGCACACTCCGAAAATTTCGATCAGTCAAAACTAGACATCTATAGTACTGTTCAGTAGTATCAATTAACTGTTGATATCCACCTTATGGAATCCCCGCTAACATAATATCACAACTCAGTATCTACGCAAATTCACGACACCATGTTCTTCTTACAAGAACATACCCAGAAAGCAGAACAAGGGAAAAATGGATAACAGAAACAATGAAAATATAGCATAGTTCAGAAATGTACTAAACCCAAAATGATGAAAATGAAATTCAAATATCAGGACAAGATGTTTGCAAATTAAAAATTTAAACAACAAAGTAATAACCTAAAACTCCAAAGAAAGAAACTAGGAACGTACCTGAGGTTCACTACTGCAAATAGTTACCGGAGTAGAAGTTGAAACCTACAAATCAAACAAACTGGAAATAACATATTTGAAGAAACAAACTGAAGAAACACAGAATATGTTAAAAGAAAGAAAACCCAGATCATCTGATGATCATCAAAGGAGCAGTAAAAGCTCAAACATCAAAACGAACTATCACTCAACCTCATACAACAAAACCTAAAACAAAACAAAATTAAAATTGCAAAACCCTAATTACCTACCTTATGAATTTCATTGTTCAACCTCACCAGAGGAGATGAACACAATACACAAAAAAGGTCTTCGGATGCAGTGGAATTAGACGGTGGTGTAATTTCAGGAAAACAATTCAAACAAATGCTGTTACCTGCCATGGCTGTGGGTTTTTGCTATGAATGATGGGAATGAGATGACAAGGGAAACAAATGAATGATAAAAAATGAGAATAAAGAATATATAGGTCTCAATGGGTTAGGGAGTGTGACTGTCATCGTGAGGGGATTTCGATTTAACCGAATTGGGGAAGGGAAATCTTTGCTCAGTGAGAGAGGGGAAACGAAGAGAGAGAGAGAGAGCAGAAAACAGAAAACAGACCATATCTATCACACGCGGATGGGGTGGTCCTGAAGAAATGTTGCTGACTTGTTGTACGGTAGGGGTGCGCATGGGTCGGGTCGGGTCGGGTTTGGTACTCACCTGTACCCAACCCACCGAAGGCGGGTGACAAAAATTAGCACCCGCACCCAACCCAAACTACAGCGGGTCAGTTTTCACCCAACATACCAAATGTTGGGTTGGGTGCGGGTTAATCCCCATTCGTTTTGAATTTTTAATTTTGCCTTATTTTTTTTGTACAATTGGGCATGATCTTACTGTTTTTTTTCTTCCTCACCACCTAATAAATATTTCAAGTTTTAAGTTTAAACAAACATTTCAGGTTTTAAGTTTAAACAAACATTCAATCAATATAAAAACAAAGTTCAACATGACAACAATATCCAAAGTTTTACAACAAAGTTCAAGCGCTAGACATAAACTTGTTTGTTCAGTTGAGTTCTTTAGTTGTTCCTTCAGAGTTCACGAGAGAAGAGAAAAAACCATGTATGGGGGTTGACCGAGTTAGAGATTAGGTTCGTGAATATAAGTGAATGATCATCTAAAGTCTGAGATGAAGATTTAATCCAGTATTCATGGCTCAGATTAAAACTCGGCGGGTGGGTGAGTTGGGTCGGTTGGGTGAAGGACTAAACCCGTAGTCGATCCAACATATGGTGGGTACTGGAAACGCTGACCCATAGTCGGCCCGTGCTTCGGCGGGTTGGGTCGGGTGCGGTTCAAAACTGTCGATATGGATAAAACCGTCGGGTTGGGTTGGTTTTGTGCAGACCTGGTTCTTTCGCAGCTTACAAAAGGTCGACAAAAGGTCACAGAGAGTCCTCGCTGTTAACTCATGAGGTTTGATTATAACACCACTACTAAGATGTACATGACGCGTGTTAATAAGGTAGATTATCCCCTAGAGTTTGGTATTTAAGTGCATTTTTAATTACAAAGATTTTGTTTTCTTCCTGTAAGAGGGATGTATTAACAAAAAACTAGAGCCTTACATATCTGGAAAGGCTCTCCCCGTTACATCATCAAACAAGAAAGGATACAGAAAATCAGGAGGATCATGAATCCACAAACAACTGACATACTCATTAGCAGCCTTTTTAGCAAGAATATCTGTTGCAGAGTTACCCTCTTTATACTAGTGGTAAAAGCTAATTCTATCAAAAAGTGACGACATATACAAATATCCTAAGCAGTCATAATACAAGTGTTTGTTACTATACAGTTACATAAGGTTACAATAAGTTGGGAGTCGTTTTCTACTTTTAAGTTCTTGTTACCCAACTCCAAAGCAAGCTTCAAGCCCTCTCTGACAGCCTATAACTCCACCATATTTTTGTTATTGTGGAAAATGTGCCTGCTAAAACCTGCCACAAACTTCCCATCAGATCTGTACAAAACTCCAACACTACATATATTGCCTTCATCATTAGAGGTTCCATCCACATTCAATTTAACAAACCTTCAAGGGAGGAGACCAATTAACATAAATAACTTTCTTTGGAGAAGTATTCTTGTTTAACAAATCAGTAGCATGAATGTATCTTAGAACATAATTATAAGGAAGTCCCAACAATATATTTCCAGTCAAACTGTTTCCTATTAAACACATAATTATTTCTGCCACACCGAATGTATCAGAGCACAAGAGGATCAAGACTTTCTACTGACCACCATCATCATCACAACTAATGTTTAAGATATCCACGAGCCAATTAAGAGAAACGCCATTTCCATTAACATTGACCATATAAGCATAAGCTAAAGCATTCCAGACAAGAGTAACCTTCTCGCAAATATAGAACAAATGAGAAATAGTTTCCGGGACTTTGTAACAGAGGGGACAGTTGCTTCTGCTTGTCGCTGGCGCCCTCTCCTAACTATTGATATATGTCCAGACCCCCATTTCTCAAATTAACTCGTACAAGAGTTTTCCCATGAGCAACAATCCATAAGAAATGTTTAATATGTATCGGAGGATGAAGCTTCCAGAGATGAGACCATCCTATATGAATATTATTACCAATTCTCCACTTGAGACAACTTTTAATCAACTCCTTACTCTTAATAATATTCCTCTAGCACCAAGAAGCACGTTTGGGGTTCACCTCCTCCCCAAAAGTTTTTTTTATATATATAATATTTAGATTTCTTGTGACAATCTTATCCCAGAAAATAACATGGATTCTATTATGCCATGCTCTACTTTGCCACAAGAAATTTCTCCAAAGCATGTCCACCGTAGAGAGAACGAACCTGGGAATTTAGAAGTACTCATCAGATGGTTCAAAGAAGGATCTAACACTGATTTGATTAAAACATCCCTACCAACAAAATTTAGAACCTAATTTTTTCAACCTGAAAGCCTATTAGTAATTTTGATAAGAGCTTCAGTAAAACCACACTTGAGTCTACCCGGTCACTAGCTAAATTTCTTGCTAATCTCTTAGGCAAATTTTCAAAAAAAAACAAAAAAAAAGGATTTAGAAGAATTTATAAACTGACCTGACCAAAGCGCAAACTTATCAAAAATTTATTTATCCCATTAACATTATGAATGCTTGCCTCCAAAAAGAACAAATTATCATGAGCATAGAAGATGTGAGTCACAATAGGAGCTCTTCCATAAACTTTGAAACCAAAGATCTGTAACTGCTAGAAATTTACTAGTCTCAACTACCCCGAGCTATTTCTGCTCATCAAAATTGGTTGGAGACTTCTCTCAGATCCTAACTCCCTATGGTCTTCTATAATGGATGTTAAATACATCAAGGATATGATATTCTTAACATGAACACTGGAACTAAAGATGGAGATTCTTGGATTTGGAAAGGAATCAAGGAGATTATCGAAATATCCAAAATTACAGCATTTGGAAGATTGGAAATGGTAACTCTGTCAACATTTGAAGGGATAAATGGATAACAATACCTATTATCTCTCTCATCAAGGCAGATAATTGTCCTAACGACATAGATATGGTATCTGATCTTATGATCCTTCTGGTATATGGGATATGATCAAGTTAAATGAATGCTTCAATCCGAATGAGAGGAAAGCTATTCTTGAGATAAACAATTACCAAAATGAAAATCATTCTATTATGTGGAGTCTCACTGATAAGTGATAGTTCACTGTCAAATCTATCTATCAGAAGAAAATGATCAAAAGTACAAAGATGATCAGAAATCAGGCTGATTGGATCAAAATATGGAAACTTGATACTTCTCTTGCCATCAAGCTCTTCATATGGATCTGTATTTATGGCATTACCCAAGTAATGCCAAAGTGGGTAAACACCTTCACTATATTGATCTTATACGCAAGATATGCAAGTCTGGAGATGAAACTCTCTCTCATATGCTTATGCAACGTGGTTTTGATTAGGGAGTATAAAATACTTTCTTGGGCACTAATAGCTTTGATTTCAATTGGCAACAACTTCCATAACTTGCCAGATTCCTGGTTCTCTAACAACTATATAAGGAGGAATTGGGCTAACACATTTGCAATTATTTGTTGGTTCATATGGAAAGATAGATATTATAATACTTATAAGAGTAAAGTCCTTAACACAGACATCATTGTGGCAATCTCTTTTTGAATTTAACAGAGTTATTCATAGATATGATCACATCCTAAATTATCTCTACATGTAATTTAATCATGTAACTCTATGATTTCTAATACATTTTGGGATTTAAAGAAAAAAAAAAGATCTTTACTATGACCAGTGTGATAACTCGGACTTTTCTGGTCAGAAATCTCAAGAGGAACATCAACTGCACTATTAGAATCCATGAGCTGAACTTAAATGACTCAAATTTCCTTAAGATTGGCTCAATTACTCTGGATTCTACATGTAAATCTATTGGACCGTGCATATCCAAGGCAACAGAATGGGGATAAAACCAACAAATGTGCAGATTTTGGATGGGCATCTGAATGGATCAGAACCCAATGTTCTTTTGTTTGAAACAACTTAACTTGTATTGATCGGCCTAGCAACTTAACAGTTTTTAACCTTGCTAACATTTGCTTGAGTTTTGGTGATCCGAGATGTAGACTTTGGTTTCTGAGGAGTTCATTTTTTTTTTTTGCCCCTAAATATTGTTTTTCTTAATGGAAAAAATGCTTTTAACATATTCTCGAAAGACCCAATTTTTGCAATGTAGGATATTATTGTTAGGATTATGTTGCACGAGAGGATGAGAGTGTGTTGTGATTTTGTAGGGTGAAGGAGGCATTAATGAGGGGGGCAGGGCCGCTGGGGTGACCGTCTCTGGGAAGTTTTCCCTCACACAAAAGGCGTGTGAGCTCATTTTGAGCACAACTGTGAACCAGTGGAAGAGAGAGTAAGAGAGAAAAAATGCAGTCCTCTTTTCTCTCTCCTCCTCCTCCATCTTCTTCACCAAAACCGAACTAAATCCAGAAAACCTCTCACAATCCCCGTTCCCACCAAATAGAAAACTCCAATTCTCGTCGTTTCATTTTCTCAGCTTGTCTAACCTTTCAAAACTAGGCAGGTCAATTGAAGAGAAAGCTAAAAGTGGTCTCGAGAAAATCTCTCTATAATTGATGAATTTCTTATGATGTGGAATTTATCTGATACTGATCAAGTTTTAGATGAGCTTGAAGAGGTTTGTTTTAGTTTTCTGTATTTGTTTGTTGAAGTTCTTGGATTGTAAATCTGAGTAATGAACTGAAATGGGTTTTTCGATATTGCAATGCAGACTGTACTTGTTTCAAATTTTGGTCCGGAAATCATAATTAAGATTGTTGATAACTTGAAAGAGGATTGTGAGTCTAAGAATCTCTAAGATCACACCCAACGGTCTTAGATGAGGATCTACTCAAGAACACTTAAGCATAAACACATCTAAGTTATAATCAAGAATCTAAAACTATCCAACATAAGGTAAAATGCAAGAAAGTAAAAGAATCAAGACACAAGCATGTTTTTAACAAGGTTCTTCCTCACGGTGGAGGCTTAAATCCTTGGTATTTCATTAATCATGAGTATGGTTACAAGGCTTAGCTACCTTCACGATTAACTAAATAGTCTTTAAGCTTTCTTCAAATCTTGATCTACTATCCAAGTCTTCAAGTCTTGATCTACTACTTGAGTCTTCAAGTCTTCTTCAAGTTCTCACTCACAAGTTGCAAACCTAACGATAAGAGTTGTATCTTGTACTAGCTAGGGTTGCTGTCGCGAGTTCTAACCTCCCTTCTAACTCTCAAGAGCTGGGTATTTATAGACAAGAAGGTAAGGGAGTACATATTCCAGTGTTACAAGGGCTATGGAAACTAAATTATTTCTATTTATTCCTCGAGATACACAATCCCTTCTGGGAGTCTTCCTCTCTGGACATCCGTCTCTGAGATACCTCCCACAGGTATGTTTGAGCCTTCCTTAGACATCGTATAGCCTCTGGCCTCCGATCTTCTAGTACATCATCTCTTAGAATGTCCCTTGCAATGCACCTTCCAGAATATGACTCCTTTGGCTCTTCTCGTACCGTGTCTTCTCGGAGAGTATTCTCTGAGGCCAGTCCCCAATGGGACCTTCCAGAGAATATTCTCAGTCTTGTAGGTTCCAGACTGTTTGACCGTAATCCCAGGGAAACCCTAAGTTTGACTGGTGCTAAACAGCTGTAACCCTCTTTCTGACTTGGCATGTAATGCCTCTGTAGTACCCTCAACCTTACCCGAGCTTTTAACATGTCGCACTTTACACGCGTCTCATCCTCAAGTGGGGTGCGGTCAGTTACTTTTAGGGTTTATCCCATACCTCTCGGTGTTCACTAACTTGCTACCGCCCTTAGGATGGTGCCACGTGTCCATCAGATTTCTGGTACCTACAGTTTGCTCCTTTTCTTTTTAACTTCCCACAAGGTAAGTTAGGAAGAAAATCTTTGTCGAAAGGTGCCATCACACACGTGCTCCAGCCTATGCTCCAGGATTTGGACACGTCGCCAAATAACTGAATAACTGGAAGCGCCGGTTGAGTAATCCACCTTTTCAGAGGTTAGATATAAAAAGTAGTCCTAGGTCTTTTCAAAACCTTTATTTCCTTTTTATTCTCTTTCCTCAGAGATTTTCTCTGTTTGAAAATCTTTGCTCCACTGTTCATCGTCTTCTCCGCCTCACTTTTATCGTAAAAAGCTTGGTTTGCGACGGCAATGGCGCCAAAAAGGTTAGTCCTGTTCATCTGTGATCTTTGGTTATTTCTTCTATTTCAAAGAATTCCCCGATTTCTTCACTGTTATGAACAGTTGCTCCAAAGGAAACCTAAGTTTTAGTTTTCCTTTGTTTTGTGGTTGTTTTTGTTTCAGAACTTCAACTTCCTCTGAGAGGGATGAAGATCCGAACTGTCTGAGGACTCTCCGTAGAAAGTATTATCTGGATTCCAGGTTCCAGGTCTCGTGGGCCACACCTCAGAGGAGTGAAGGTGTTATCACTCCAGAGCTCTTGAGGGAGAGCAATCTGAGTAGAACCCGAATCATTGTCACCAAGGCTCAACTTGATTCTGGCCTCCGTATTCCTCTATGGAGTCCCAAAGATTCCTTCGTGTATCGTGCTCTGGCCTCTGGAGTTGATACTCCCAGAGGTCTGTTCCAGTTGAACAATACAGCTTGCAGGATCCTTGCTGAGTGTGCTTCCAGAGCTCGGGGAAGGATTCTCTTTCAGTCTGAGAAAGTTCCTTCGACCCTGAGGATGCTAAACTCTACAGTGTGGAGAATTTTAAGCGCAATTATCGGGTGACTCAAGCTAGGAGGGATAGTTCCTTTGAGGGTTTTGGAGTGAGCATTCAGAGGAAGAGTGCGGATGAGAGAAAAGGGGCTCCTCTGCTTCTGGGGGATGTAGACCCTCCAGGTGGCAGTGAGACTTCTCAACAAGATTTCGTCCGCAAGTCCCACAATCCTAACTGGCATGTTGGACCTTTGCTGATTGAGGGTCCATTTGTTTTTGGGTTTGATATAAGTGGGAATACCGTTCTGGAGACTCCTAAGTCTCTAGAGGATCTCCCTTCTTATCTCCCATGGATGAATGTTTGGACCAATGTTGGTGGCTCTAGGAAGCGCAAGGGAGGAGAAGTTTCAGAGGTAAAAAATATTTGTCTTAGCTTTCTGAGTATGTGTCCCATACTTGCCCCTATTTTTTGACTCTGAGAGTTATTCTCGCAGCCTGCTAAGCAAATTGGGAAGAAGGTCGCTGTCTCCTCCGAAAAGGGGAGGACTGTAGCTTCCAAGCCTCCTGTCGCTGCTCGGAGATTGGTGGTAGACTATGGAGATGATGGCCCAGAGTCCGTAGACGTGCCTTTCCATGAAACCTTCCAGTCCCAACAGGATGATGATGTGGGCGTTGTCCAACCAACCCAACCCTCCAAGGGTAAGTCTTCTCAAGTCGCAGATTTGAGTGTTCAGACTCCCAAGGATGATGCTGTGCTAGTTCAGCATAAGGATGGGTCTTCTAAGAAAGAAAGTACTTTGGGGATTCCCCTTGGCAGTTCTATGGTTGTTTCCGGGACTGCCTCCAATGTTGTAGCCACTCTCTTTGCTCCTGACTTTCAGAGTAAAAGTGTTGAGGAGCAAGCCAAGGCTGTTGTAAGGGGTAAAACCCCTCGGAACACGTGTCTCGCATCCAAGAAGCCAAACCACTCCGAGAAGATCGACAGCGAGATCTCGGACTAGACCAAAGAAGGAGGTCGTAAACGAACGAAGTGAAGACACGGAAGGAAAGGATTCGGACCATGTCGAAGGATCGAAGCCCCAGAGTCAACCTCGGAGCGCCAGCGAGTAAACCGCCTTACTCGACAGGGACTGACACCACCACGATTGAGTCTTTTGTCTTTATTAGCTGTAAACCACCCAAGCTCGGCCTATATAAGGCGAGCTTGGAAAACGTTGTAGGGGTTGGATTCTCTTTGGGTTGAACCTAAGCGGCAAGAGCGAGATTAGGTCTGTATCTCCTCTGGTTCCTTAGGGTTATATTCATGTAATCTCAACATTGGAATACAGATAAATATTTATACATTTAGCCTTTGATGTTATATGTTTTCAGTCTTTAATTATTGTTCTGATTACCTTCGGTATTGTTCTTGTGGTCTTCGCACCATTGAATCTCAACTAAACTATTGTATGTATGAGTAGATCTGATGGATATGGCTCCCTGAGTACCTATGCATATTTTCTACTCGTACAGTTTGGCGCTAGAAACAGGGATGATTAAAACAACTTAGGGTTTGCCTGTGATTTTTCGGGTTTTCAAATTTTTAGCATATTTCCTTATCTTTTCAAAAGATTTTTAAAGACTTGTTTTTCTCAAAAGGAAGCTCCTGTATCTTAAGCATCTAAAAGAACCTTAAAGGCTTTAGCATGTTGTAAGGGTAGAAAATACCTATCCGATATAAAAGCATCCTAGATGAGATGCTGTATAAAAAGAATCAGCGAGTAACAGGCTGGGCGATATATGACTTTGGGTTGAATAGTATGGCTCGGCGAGTGCATTGAAGAAACCAAGATTACGTCGAGTAAAGGATCAACGAGTGGAGACACGTCACTAATGGTTAGGTGATAGTTAGGTGTGCATTTAAGAGAAGTCAGAACGGATACATTGTCAAGTTGACTAGTTTGACTCAGTGGAGGATGCGTCACCAACCTTATCCCCTAGAAGATTCTCCCGTCTATGTTTATAAAGTAAGGAACGAGCTCGCCGATGTATATATGACGGCGAGTCGTGACAAATAGTGTCAGTCCAACTTTGTTTGTATTAGTTGTATACCACCATGTAAAAAGGTCTATAAATAGTGAACTAACCTACTGAGAAAGGGGTTGGACACATTTTGGGTTTGGTCTGGAGAGAGGAAAAGTATCACACTTGCTCTCTACAGCCCAAGACAAAAGTTAGGGTTCTTATTTGAGAGACTAAGCTTAGAAGATTAGCAAGGTAAAGAGAGAATTGTAATTATGCTTATACTAGTGATAATTCTTGGATGTAGTCCTTACTTAT
>JAJJMA010157216.1:0-24418 GCA_023529015.1 Papaver nudicaule | reverse complement strand
ACAAGTTGAATAACCCCCTCGGACACAACGTCAATTTGTTGTCGAATACCATAGTACATAGTTTTCTAAAGGACCTTACTTGACTAGACCACGAGCTCCATAAGGTACCACTCGTACGTGATTAATTAGAAAACAAAGAATCAAATCTCATTCTCCCTGGATTTGGTTCAACTCCAACCACTAGCTATTAATACTTTAATAAAACTCTGGTTAGAAGGTAGGATACAAATTATGTTGTCTGGCAAATGGCAATGCTACTGCCTGGTTTTAGTTGTAAATTCTGTGTCTGTGAGACACGTTGCCTTGTAACAAGGGTTTATGGACCCCATCTTCCGTGCACTACCATCTTCTGATCATAAGTCAACTATCACTAGCAGATCAAGGCCGTTAACCTAGAAATTCAATTAATTATGTACTCCCTCCGTCCCTCTAAAAAAAGGCGGAGTTGTAAATTTTGGTTGTCCCATTGAATAGACGGAGCTCCAATTTCAAAAAGATTTTTTCCAAAAATTACCCTTATTTATTAACATAGCAACTAATTTTATGTTTCTAGTATTGGGAATAGAACAAAGGGTAAAACAGGAAAGTGTATGGATATTTATAAAATCAAAAAAGTTTCTTATTCTAAGAGAAACTTACTTCTCCGCCTATTTTAGAGGGACGGAGGGAGTACTGTATTGTGATAGTTAGATGAGAAAGTCAACTATCTTGATTAAAAATACAAAGGTCACAAATCACAATTCACCTGTCATTTTACACAAAGGTTGGGCCTTTACCTCATAAACACCTGAGCCTACAGGCCCACTAACATAAACTTATGTGTGTTGGGCAATGCTCAAGAGAAAATAGTATACAGTGCATACTTTTTTTTTTCCTTTTTTTTTTTTTTTTGCAAAGGTACTATAGTATTAAAGCAAATAAGCCAGATACAGTATGTAGTCTCCTAGTTAGGCTTAGTCTTATGGTGTCCAATCTAGTATACTAGTCTAGAGGGGTTCTTTTGGTTTGGAGAGATTGGATGTCAAAACGTTGAACCATTCAGCGTTATTCGCATATTCCATATAGCGCTGAATGGGTCAGCGCTTGACCGTCAACGCCAGTTGAAAGCGCTAAACCATTCAGCGCTGAAGGAAACGACTACAAAGAAGACTTCGACGAAGAATCTACCCAATTTGTGCGAGATGTAAATGGGTTGTCGGCGCGATGGAGGATCATACACGAAAACCTCCATGAATTTATGCACTTGGGGAGATTAGTCAGAGATCGACTTGGGGAAGATAAGACTGAGGATGATGCAGTTCTAGTTAGTACTTTGAAGTTATGGAAAGAATGCAAAGGAAAAGAATTCGAGTACGAAGCACATTAACATGTCCTCAGGGATTTTTTCGTAACCCAGTATGTAGGTTGAGTTATGAGTAATAATTGAAGTTATTTAGAAGTTCATTTTTATGTTTTAATTATAAGTAGAATTTTAATTTCAATGTAATTCCTTTAAGGAATACTCATTCGTAATTTTCTCCTATAAAGTGTTACGAACACATTACTCGAATGAGCGGATTTTAATTTCAATGTAATCCTTTAAGTTATTAGTGAATGAATTTTTTTTTTATTTTTTTTTAAATACGGTGCCACTTATCTTTGTTTGTAGAACATAGTTTGATTGAAGAGAAATTCATGGATTGTTAAATTAAAAAAAAAATGTTTATCTTTGTTTGTAGAACATAGTTTGATTGAAGAGAAGTTCATAGATGATGATCACTTAATGGGAACTAGTTTTTTCTTTTAAGTTCAAAAAAAATAAAAAAATTGTTCATTTTTGCATATGGTGCAACTTGTCTTTGTTTTGGATTTTTTGGTATATGATTTGTTCATTTTTGCAAAAACAGTGTCAGTGGATTGGTGGAGTAACGTGAGTGTGAGAAAACATGGTTAGATAAGCATTTTATTGCAGAAGGTGTAAACTGGGTGTATGAAAAGGTCAAACTGAAATATTTAAGAAACGCTGAACCATTCAGCGCTGAAGAATAGCGTTGAACCATTCAGCGTTGAAGATCTTGCTACTACTTTCGCTTCCAGCAATAGCTAGGAGAGAGAAGTAGTAGCTGTTTTTGCCTGAAAAACAATGCACCGTCTCGGGGTACTTTCGTAGTGCTCGAGATCAAAGTCGAACAAGACAAGCCTAAACCAAGTCAATGATCGTTCAAGTCTTGCTTCGGTCACAGAGAGGATAGTGGTTGATCTAGGGAAGGAAACAGTGAATGAAACTTGAGATCTCCAAGGCTAGAAGTGTGTTGAATTGCTCAGGTGTTTTAGCTCTGAGGTTCTGGAAAGATGCACTGAACGTGTTCTGCCTTAAAAGATAGAGAAAGCCTCTATTTATAGTGTTGAAAAACTCACCCTGATCTCTCGACAGAGAAGGTGGAAGCCGTGGAAGAGTGGAGGAGTGGAGGACGTGAATTAAGTTCTGTAACTGCTTGAGTCGTGTAGAACGTGTCCATTCAGCACCACTTTCTCGTAACTGTCCATCATCTCTATCAGTTTCTTTCTAACTGCCGCAGACCGCCAGACCAATACCCCTAAAGTTATCCCCCCGTGTGATGTTTTGATGTCTCGAGTAGTATGCAGATATTGCATGGTTGTGTTGATTTTGAACAGCGTGGTGCGGATATGACTCTATGGCCAATGCGAGTGTGGCGCTAGAGGCACGCATAGTGGATGTATAGCAGCAGCCTTGACCATTGGCCAAGGCTAGAACTCATGACGCCATGAATATGGCGCATGGTGGATGTGGCCACGACCTTGGCCATGGGCCAAGGTCAGATTCAGTGGCGCCATAGTTCAGGGCGCCACAACAGTTGTGGCCTTGGCCATGGGCCAAGGCCAATTTCATATGGCGCCATGCTCATGGCGCCGTGGTTTAGCAGCCAGGCCTTGGCCATTGGCCAAGGCCAGTATCTCGTGGCGCCATGCTCATAGAGCCGTGAATTTGTGGCCACTGGCCAAGGCTAATATTTTGTAGCGCCATGAGTATGACGCCATGCCTGTGAAGCTGCGGCCTTGCCCATTGGCCAAGGCTATTCCTTTGTGGCGCATTTGGGCTATGGCGTATCTTATGTCATGGCATGCTTATCCATGGTAGGTTAGGCCATTCTGTGTTTTAGAGTATGGCATGCCTAAGTGTGTTTAGGTTGTTGTATACTTCTCAGAGATCTCTGGACAGGCCTAGAGCCGCGATGTTTCTGAGGTTTTCATTGAGACTCAGGCGTTGAGTCGTATTTTAAGAGGAAATCCGTGAGGATGCGTCTCTGTTAACTCTCCACCACATACCATTGAGCAATTTAGTTCTGATATCGAGGAATTCGAGGCGATGTCGACATGAAGTAAATTGATGGGTTTCTGTGTTGGTGGGGTTATCGGCACTGACTACGATATCATCCTCTCCACCGGGAGTTATAAGAGAGAACTCATAGAGAGTATACTCAGCTCGTAGAACGGGTTGCGCTCTGAGCTATAGAGATGTGCCCGAGTAGGCAATTGCCTTTAGGCAAGGCATAATCAGAGAGTCGTTTTACATTCTTATCCCTCTTTCATTTTTCACCATCTACATTAAGTCCCCTGGTTAGTGTGGAACAGTAATGTTTTATACTAAGCACTCGGATGGTGATAGCAATCCTAATGGTCTTAGGGTTTTTTTTTTTTTTTAACAGAGATTTACAAAAGATCAGGTCTTAGTGTTAATGAACTTGAAAATTGGTGGCAAACTTGTGTATATATATACGTGGGTGAGGGAGCAGGAGCGTGGCCATGGCGCCATGGGGTGCAGCGCAGACGGCTGTGGCCGTGACGCCATGGCCATGGCGCCATGACTGTCGTGCCTCGAAATCCGTGCTGCGTGTTGTTTTTTTTTTCTTTTACGCCAGCCCTAGGGCTGGCAGAATTTTAAGAAAGGCCTTGGGCCTTGTGTCATTCCTTCCCCTTTTAGGAGTTTTACTGGTACTAGGGCTCTTAATAGTTATGTATATATATATATACATGCCTAGGTTAAATTTTCAACAAAGAAGAGAAAAGAGAAAAGGGTTTTCCAGAGCAACATATTTTTCTCTTCCTTTTGATTCATTCTCTTTAATCGTGCTTGTTAATCCTTATTCATCATGTCGTCAAGTGGAGCAACAACGAGGAGCAACAAGGTAACCTAGGGTTTTGTGTTTTTTTTTAAAAAAAAAATTCATATATTATTAATCTGAATCTGATCAGAATCAACAGGATTACAAGATTTAGATGGAAGTCTGGCAACAAGCTGGGCTCCCTTTTTGAAGTACAACCCCAATCCTATGAAATAGAAAATCCCCCACTATAACATTAGCATCATGGCTAGCCATATAGTTGCGCAATCTCTTCAGAAACTCCACAGTGTAGCTACCCAGCTCCCCTAAAGTGGTAAAATCCAACACACCCAGACCAAAGCCTTGAGCAATACATTTCTCCAAGTATTTGTCATTCTTACGAACGACAACATCATCAATTGCCTTGCCCGGGACAAAAACGCGCACCCCAACGCCTGTAAAAGGTGTGTGTATATATATATATATATATATATATATATATATATACATATGTATATACACACGTGTCCGTGGAAGGACAGGTTGTGGCGCCACATCACAATTTAGGGTTACCACGGCCTTGGCCAATGGGCCAAGGCTAACTTGGTGGCGCCATGAGTATGGTGCCACACATACTTATACGCATATATATATATATTTGGACGTGGATGTAGTACTCGTCCGTGAAGGATGAATTAATGGCGCCACAGGATGTGGCGCCATAGCCTTAGGGGATCACCGCCCAAAGCTAAATCGGTAGCGCCATGGGTGTGGCGCCACACATACTCATACGAATTTTTTTAGGGTAGCCTACATGTTGTGTCGCATGTATATTTTAGTAAGTGTGTATGCATACTACTCATATTATTAGGAAAGTGATTACTGTCGTGCATATGAGTATGTAGTAACTTACTTGAAACTGTTTGCGTGCTACAGAGAAGACGTGGTGGTGACCAACAGACAGTTTCCAGTCATCATTCTGTCCGTGATACTGCTGCTAGGACTCCCAGGTGTACCGATGGTTTTTCATATGCTCCCGTCATTAAAAACCCGAATGCGTTTGTTGATCGTGGAGACTTTTCTGCTTGTTTCATTCCGAGGCAAGGAGACCTTGATGATTCCTCCACGGTGGTGCCGGGTGAGGATATTAGGTTTTCCATGGAGTCTAAGGCGTGTGTTGGTGCGCCTGTCAACTTCAAAGTTCCTCAGTTTCCCGTGACTCAATGTTGTGCTTGGTATGATTTTATGTTAACTAACAAGAAGGTTCAGCCAATTTTGGAGCGAGCGGGCATCTTCTATGCGGTGAAGGCAACTGGGGGTTTGAAAATATATAAAGATGCCAGTGTTATCGTTACTTTCCTCTTTCGTTGGTGCAGGGCGACCAAAACTTTCGTGATGAGTTGGGGCGAGTTCACCATTTCTCTAGAGGCGGTTGCTGCTTTATACCACCTTCCAATGTTGGGGAATCTTCCAAACATCTATTCAAGAATTACAAGTGGCTAAAGTTTCTTGAAAATTATATAGAATGGACTCGTCACTGGTACGTAGGCGGCGCGAGTCCCACTGGTGGTAAGCCTGAGAGCTCCCTTTGCATCGCGGTATTCCTGGTACTTTGGCTGTCTAAAGATATTTTTACTGACGCTCCCCTTGGTACCTTGAAACCCCACGTCGTCCCTTTGGCTGTCCTCCTGGCTCATGGTCGAAGTTTGCCTATCGGTAGCCTATTTCTCGGTTCTCAGTACGCTCAGTTTGACGCTCTAGTCCGGGATATGATGTCTGGTGTTAGTAGGGTCAGCACCTACTTAAACCCCTCATTCCTCCAGGCAATCTTGTGGGAGCACTACGAAGCTCATAGACCTACTGATGCGTTGTCAAACATCACAAATATATTTCAGTTCTTAACCTTCACAATAAATTATATAGAATAGTGGCAAGAACAAATTCGATCCACAGGGAGGTATTGGTTGTTATTTATTATCGATTTCTAAAGTAACCAGGGGGATGTTTTGTGCGATAAAAATAAATTAAAATTAAAGCAAAGAAATATTGAAAATAATCAGGAGATGAGAATATTGGTTAAGGATTCATCTTCAATCACATAACATGCACTATGAATAATATTTGGAGTTTCTATTTAATCTCTCATCATCAAAAGCCCTAGAATACATCATCGCGAAAATATCATGCAATTTCCTAATGTCATCACACACCATAACGATGAATGTGTGAATTCTACGTAAAGAATAACTCAACACATCGAGTAATTGAGTTCAATTCTCTAAGAGCATTAATATCTGTGAAATAGGCTAATCAATGCAACAAACTACCAGGAGCAGTTCATTCAGACAAAGGTCATATTCTACATACAGTTCCTAAAAGCTATCACCGCATTCAGAATTATATCGTACTACTTGTGAATAGGTTCATCGACGATTTCGTATCTCAAAACCTAATTCTAGTTATAGATATGAACATAAACCAATTCAATTTGCAACTTCATTCATAATACAATACGTCAATCATGCATTTATTAAGCACAGTAAAATAAGAATGATGATGAAAAGAATAATTATAACTCCAAAATCATTCAAGTAGCATGTTTATGATATCCGACTACATCCTTAACCAATATAGAATTGTTTAGCTACTCATAGCTTTATTGAACATTACTAGAAAATATAAAGAAAATAATTAAACACATAAAAATACTGTTTAGAAGCTTTTTCTCCCAGTTGCCGCAGCTTCGCAACTTCTCTTTCTCCTGGCCACCAACTTCTGTTTCAGAACTTCCGTGAGATTTCGTCCTCTATCTGTAGTCGCAAACTCCTGTTTTATAACTCTTCTCAACTACCCTAAATTTCACCTCACAATTCCAAGCCCAGCAACAACTGTAAAACCTGATCCAATCCAAACTGGGCTGAATCAATGCGCAAAACAGCCAAGCCCACTACACATTGGCCTGTCAATTCCACGAAACTGACACTTCTCTTTTACCACAAAACGTGTGAATCACACGTCCTTCTTCTTCTTCTTCATGAAACCGAAATAAACCAGAGCAGAAATCTGACGGCAATACCGAGCTCTCCCAGCTATAGCCTGCACACCATGTACATCCATTCTCCTGCGTTCCACCAGTCACCACTAATTAAGAGACTTGGTTACCCCTGACTTCGAGTCCCTGTACTAACACAGATCCACGACCACCGACCATGGCAGCAACTCAATACAACGGCAACACTTTTCTTCATCCTCATACGATCAGTTAAACACCAGTTTTTGAACCCATCTTCTTGGCCTAAACTGAACTTCAAAAGCAGCAACAATCCTCCTTCCTCTTTGTCAGCACTACTCAGTCATTTCTACAAACACCTTTGAGCGCAGAAACTTCTGTCAACAGAGATGGAGTTTCATTTGTGCTCCGGAATCCTCAAAGTCTCCATCCCTGCAATGGTTTAATCATTCAGAAGCAACCCATTCTCTAATTCCATCCAGTGGTCACACACATTCATAAATCAGCCATTTCTCCCTCATTGTTATTTTGGTAGAAAACCCATCTAAACTTGCACCCCTGTTTTCATTGATCTTCTTATCTTTTAGCTTTCTTGTATCTCAGTCTTGTATTTGAGCAACGTATTAACCTCGAAGCCACGGCTAGAGCTGGTGGTAACAATGTGCAGCAGTAACACCACGAGTTCAGTTGAGATTGAACTGAAACAAAGGAAAACCGCGTCTCATTTTGTTGTATAAAGGGGGCAGCATTGATCGACTCCGCGTCTGCTCATAACATTGATTGAACTGCTCCTTCATCAGATGTATAGGGTGCTCCTGTAAATTGTGTCAGCCCCCAGCAGAAATTATTGAAGAATAAGGCCTGCCCCAATGAATTCCACCAAAACCCTTCGTAATCAATGGCTGCCTTCATAACTCCTTTAGAACTAGTTGCGCCCGCCTCCAGTAATTCTGAGTTGCGACACTTTTAAAGCTTTGTATCCTTCTTGTATTCGAGTCCATCAACTCCGAGAGTTAGCAAGTGATGATTTGAGTTGTAATTTGCTTCATTTTTATTATTAAACTTCAAAACACCTGCAAAATAGAAAACTTTGTAAATTAAAGAATATAAAAGGGTTTAGCCGACTAAAGTGTATTAATTAGGTACTCTCGAATAGGTGTTTTGAGCATCTATCACCTACAAACGCCCCCGGTTTGGGTAAGAAACTGAAGGAGAGTCCTCGAATCTTGCAGTGGATCACCAAATTGCCCACTTCCTCTCCAAAACTGGGAGATTTGCTGGATGACGAGAGGAACATTAATTTCCGTCCGTGGTACACCAATTCTTCCCCCAAGATTGTCCAGCCTGTAACTTTCACGGATGCGCCCGGCGTTGAGATACAATCGGGACCTCGAGAGTCGGGTGGCCTTACTGTCGGGCAGGCTATCTTTGTCAACAACAGTACTCCTGGTTACATCCTTGGCTACTTTCGCGGGGAAGAGGTGGTGATGCCTTACAATATTGACAGAGCAGCGAGAGTGATGGGCTTCGACCAAGACGTCCCCGCGAGGTTGCTCCCATGCCTTCTGTAGCGGAGTTGCGAGCTTCGCTTGATGAGATACTTCACCCCAATCGTTGTTTTCCTTTTATTTACCGTCACAGGCCGACGAGGGTGACTCCTGAATATCACGTGTTTTGGAATGGCGCTCTTGAAGTCCTCCATGGTTTCGTCAGTGGTCAGGGCGTAGGCCGGGATGCTCTCACTGCCCCCCCTCAGGTATGCTAGCTTGATTGTAATCCGCTTTTGATTGTTAAGTGTCATTCTTTTTATTCTTTGTTATTCTTCCACGGGCGAGCCCAGCTCCGAGTCCCCAGTTGGACGACGTAACTCCTGTTCGAGGTACCAGGAGAGAAAGACCTAGGATGAGGCTTCCTAGAGGATATGTTCCTCAGACGGCAGTTGACGAGCTTTCTGTTGATGGCGAGGATGCTGATATGATGGTAATGAATCCTTTGCCACTGTAGAGGTTATTTTACTTCCACGGTAATGTTCAGCAAGGCTCTTATTCTTACGTTTTCTTCTTGTAGATGAATCGTCCAGGAGACAACGAACCCATGGGATCTTCGAACGTTGATGACGGGGATCAGGAGGTACTTGAGAGGACCGATAATCCTTCACCCCTTCGTGAGGCGTCGAGTCCCGGCACGGTAAGTGGCTCGTGCCCCTTCATACTTCTGACTGTTTCTTTCTTGTCCATGGGATATCAGTAGCTCCTAACTCCACGTGGTTACTAACTCCCCTCTTTTTCTCAGTTCATGGAGGGAATCAGAAGGTTCATGTGCGATGAAATGATGATGACCAAGGGTGTTGATGATCTCCGTGCGGTTTCTTCCGTCACTGTGGATGTGCCCCTGGATGACAATGCAGACGACGAAGTTGTAAATGATGGTGATACTGAGGAGCTTGAGGACTCCGACTCCGAGGACACTATTGACGCCGAGATGAGGGCTAATGAGGCTTGGATGAACACTCTTTACCCGAATCGTGGTGTTGCGTTCCCCCTTTTGAGCAGAGTCAGAGCTAATCAGGTAGACGTAGGTGGCTTCGTCATACCGCAAGCGTATCAGGACATGTATACACGTATCTGGAAAGAGTTTGGGTACATTGCCAAAGAAGATGCAAATCGTGCTTTGGCAGAAGGCTTCGTTGGAGTTCTATTGGAGCGGATTGCTGAGATGCGTGAGTACTCAATCCGTGGATTGAACCAGAGATGATGGGGGACTGGGAGGACGCTATAGACGTTGTTGAGTCGGAATCTTTCAATGTGGGTTGGCTCCGGGAGCGGTTCGAAAATCGGAAGTGTTCCAAGATTCAGGTTGATGCTGTTACAGATGATGCTCTCGCCATGAAAGAAAAGGACGTTGCTGAATTGGAAGCTAGATTCGAAGAAGAGCAAGACGTGCTTTACAAGATGAGGGATGCCCGTGAGAAAGCTAGGGCCATCGTGTTGTCTGGTTTTTTCTGAGTATTTTGGTTTCGTTTCTAGACTCATAGTTTAAGGAGAGTTTTTTTTTTTTTAATTTACTTGAAAGACAATGAGGGAATGGGTTTCATGTTTTGACTACATATGATAGATCTATATTTATTTCTTTTTATAACTAAGAATTAATCATGGTATGTTTCAACCCATCTCTTCTTGATTGTTGTCGTATCCTTGTATCCGTCTCCGACCGAAACCAGCCTGTAATACCCATTCAGCGTAGACTTTGCGACTATGTAGGGTCCCTTGGGTCACCCTCCTCTTCGCCGGGAAATCTTCATCACACATTCCCCTACTTTGAAGTCTCTATTGCTAGTTAACGGGGCTCTAGGGTTGTGGAATTTCCTGTGTAGGAGTGATATCCGAGAGCGCTCGGTAGTCTTTTCGTTGGTGCATCCGTCTCCTATGTTCAATTTATTGAATAAGATGCTAAGGGTGTCGTGACTAGAGAAAAGGGTCATCCATTTTCTAAAATATTGAGCAGGGTGTGTGATCCACTCGTACCTTGTGATAAGAGCTACGTCAACCCTTCGCGGGAGTGTAATCCCTGTTGATTCCTCTTCGAAGTCTGTCGAGGCTCCCATCTCTCCATGTAGGGATATTGTTGTTATTTGGGGGTCTTCCGGTTGAGTCGAGGCTTCTGGCGGGGTGGTAGTCCCGTTGAGTAGTCTTCGGTTGTTGTTGAACCAAGGATGGCCGAGAATCATGTCGTATTCCAAACTTTGTGTGACAACGTAGAGTTCGGCCTCCGTTTGTACTTTGTTCACCTTATTTGCAGAGTTATTTGTCCATGGGTCACCACTGACTTTCCTTCTGGATCCTCCAACATCGTTGGTGAATGGGCGACATCGTGTAGTGAGATCCCTGCAGCCTCTAATGTCGTGGCGGAGATGATATTGATTTTCGTTCCTGGGTCCAGCAACGTGTTGGGAAACTCGGTGTCACGCAGACATGCAGTGGTGAGGATTCCCCAACCTTTTCTGGCTAACAGTCCCCAGTCATACTTCACCAAGGATTCGCTTTGAGCTGGTGGGTGTGGATCCTTCCTCTCTTCAAGTGGTAGTCGCCTCCCCGATACCACGTAGTTAAGTGCTGTAAACATATTTTTGCGTTGAGACCTTGAGAAACAAAGAATTTCGCATAGCTGGTGCATTAGACCTTCCACCCTTTGATTCACGGGCTCTTTGTGGTTAGTGAGAGTTTGGATGCGTGGAGGCCCTTGATGCAGTTCGTGAGAACATGCCTTAGCCTTGAGGATACGGTCTCTGAGGATACGTCTGAAACTGTAACACTGGGACGTGGCGTGGCTGACTCTCTTATGGTAGTGACAATACCGGGGGTGCTCCATCTCTTCAGTAGTGGGAACTCTCAAAACTTCGGGTAATTCCACGAATTTGTCTCGGACCCAGGAGTCCAGTAGCTCTCTTGCTTCTCTCATTGAGATGTCGTTCAGCAAGTCGATCCCACCTTGTTGTCGTTGTGAGCCCTCCTCTGGTATTGGCGTCACGCCTCTCATCATGGTCATCGAAGTTGAGTCCTGCACCCTGTGTTTAGCAAGATGTTCTTCTGCTTTCCTTTATCTGTTGTTGTCATCTGTTGAGAGTGAGTTCCCAGGCATAGGGGTTATTTCGGCCTCGGGAAGTTTCCCATCCTTCAGTAGTTGAGCTTTTTCCTTCAAGGTAGGTATTATGGTGATTGATCGTGCTGCTGCTTCCTGAAGTTCAGAGAGAGTCTGGAATTGGAGATCTTCCAGGAGAGCTCGATAGATAGCAGTCATGGTACTGGTGTAGACTTCTACCAGTTGTGGCTCCGTTATGTCTCGAGTGCAGCAACCGAGAGCTTGTCCTCTGAATCTCTTTACATAATCGTCGGGGCATTCACCGGTCTTTTGATGCATCTTGCTCAGATCGGAGAGTGTTACCTTTCCAAAAGGTATTTTTTAAAGAATGCGTTCACTAATTCACTCCAGGTACTTGTGGCCTTTTAAAGAATGGTGTGAGACGAGTGTACCATTGGTAGGCCTCCCCGACGAGAGACTTCGGAAATTCGTTGAGCCTCAAGGTGTGACTGTATCCATATTCCTTCAGAGACTCTACGAAGCGTGAGACATGTTCCCGTGCGTTGCCAGTCCAATCATATGCTGGGAAGGAGGAGGTAGCATAGTCTAGCGAAAGCTTCTGGGTTGATGGAGCGGGGATTTTGGTGGTGTGGAACCATAACTTTCTCTTGTCGTTTTTGTAGCGAGTCCTCTAAGTTGTTGACCGTGGCGCAGGGTGACTCGTCTTTCGTTCGTGCAATGTTTCTTTCCACCGCTGGGACAGTAAGAGCATTTGGCAGTTTCTCTGCAAGGGATTTGAGGTAGGCTGCAATCTCCATTAGGGCAACAATGACGTTCACCTGCTGGTTGGCGAGGGTGTTTTATCGCCGGGATACTTCTTCTATAATCAGAGTCGCCAGTGGGTCCTTGCCTTCCCCGCCGTTTGTTTGGATATTGGTTGATGGTGGGTGATTACTGTTGGAGCTTGTCGCTCTTGTAGAGTCTGAGGTTGGGGTATTGATGTAAGGGTTAGGTTTTTCAGTATTAAATCCCATTCCTAGTTCAGACATCTTAAAGGAAAATTTCTGAAACCGAAAGATCGATCTCCCACTGTGGTCGTCAAATGTTTTTGCCAGAAAAACAATGCACCGTCTCTGGGTACTTTCGTAGTGCTCGAGATTAAAGTCGAAAAAGACAAGCCTAAACCAAGTCAATGGCCATTCAAGTCTTGCTTCAGTCACAGAGAGGATAAAAGTTGATCTAGGGAGGGAAACAGTGAAAGAAACTTGAGATCAGATTGAGGATGTGTGTTTGTGGGTGTAAGAGTTCAAGATCTCCGTCGTAAGGGTGACTGGAAATATCCAAGGCTAGAAGTGTGTTGAATTGCTCAGGTGTTTAGCTCTGAGGTTCTGGAAAGATACACTGAACGTGTTCTGCATTGGAAGATAGAGAAAGCCTCTATTTATAGTGTTGAACTCACCCTGATCTCTCGACAGAGAAGGTGGAAGCCATGGAAGACTGGAGGAGTGGAGGACGTGATAAGTTCTGTAACTGCTTGAGTCATGTAGAATATGTCCATTCAGCACCACTTTCTCGTAACTGTCCATCATCTCTATCAGTTTATATTTAACTGTCGTAGACCGCTAGACCGATACCCCTAAAGTTATCCCCCCGTGTGATGTTTTGATGTCTTGAGTAGTATGCAGATATTGCATGGTTGTGTTGAGTTTGAACAGCGTGGTGCGGATATGACTCTACGGCCAATGCGAGTGTGGCACTAGAAGCACGCATAGTGGATGTATAGCAGCAACCTTGACCATTGGCCAAGGCTAGAACTCATGGCGCCATGAATATGGCGCATGGTGGATGTGGCCACGACCTTGGCCATGGGCCAAGGTCAGATTCAGTGGCACCACAGCAGTTGTGGCCTTGGCAATTTCATATGGCGCCATGGCCTGGAGGCCACGACCTTGGCCACTGACCAAGGCCAACATCTTGTGACGCCATGCTCATGGCGTCGTGGTTTTTCAGCCATTGGCCAAGGCCAGTATCTCGTGGCGCCATGCTCATGGCGTCGTGACTTTGTGGCCACGGCCTTGGCCACTATCCAAGGCCAATATTTTTAGGCGCCATGATTATGGCGCCATGCCTCTGAAGCCGCGGCCTTGGCCATTGTCAAGGCTATTCCTTTGTGGCGCATTTGAGCTATAGTGTATCTTAGGTCATGACATGCTTATCCAGGTTAGGCCATTCTGTGTATAAGAGTATGGCCTGCCTAAGTGTGTTTAGGTTGTTGTATGCTTCTCAGAGAGCTCTGGACATGCCTAGAGCCGCGATGTTTCTGAGGTTTTCATTGAGACTCAGGCGTTGAGTTGTATTTCAAGAGGAAATCTGTGTGGATGCGTCTCTGTTAACTCTCCACCACATACCATTGAGCAATTTAGTTCTGATATCGAGGAATTCAAGGCGATGTCGACATGAAGTAAATTGATGGGTTTACGTGTTGGTGGGGTTATCGGCACTGCACTATGATATCATCCTCTCCACCGGGAGTTATAAGAGAGAACTCATAGAGAGTATACTCAGCTCGTAGAACGGGTTGCGCTCTGAGCTATAGAGATGTGACCGAGTAGGCAATTGCCTTTAGGCAAGGCATAATCAGAGAGTCGTTTTACATTCTTGTCCCTCTTTCATTTTTCACCATCTACAGTAGTGGGGAATAGACAACGCTTTTGTCCAATCTAGAATTAGCCAGAGAAATATTTTACATTAATGAATACTTTGATTTTACTTCACGGTTGTATGTTTTAGTCTGTTCCGAAATCATTCGTAGCATATCTCGATATCATGTTCTTCATTAGATTACTCTCAATATTGATGGTTAGATGGAATCTCCTGATGGCTGTTTGGTATAGATTCTCTATGCAGATTTTATACCAACACAGTTTGGCGCTAGAAAGATGGATTGATTAAAACAACTTAGGTTTTCCTGGGCATAGTTGGATTTCAATTTTTCAGAATTTTTTTCTTAGGGTTTTCAAGTTTTTCCTTTATATTTCAAATTTTAAAGCTCCACCGTCTTGAATATCTAAAGATCTTGAGCTTTAGCATACTTAAGAATTTTGAGCAAATCATCATAACAGTAGATCAATGTTTTTCAAGTAAATCAAGCTTTGAAATGCAAAGATCTAATCAAGATCCAAAGGTTTATAAAAAGGTTTTCATGGAAAAAGGAATGAAAGAATGTTTTCTTAAAATCTTTGAAAGAAACAGTAAAATTTTGATTGCGAATCTTCTATTATTATAATTTCCAAATAATACCCTTATAATTCTATATATAGTTCGTACCACTTAAACGCGTTTCGGGTTATTTTCGGATTTTACTAATAAAGTTATATCAGGAAATAGTTTTCTTGCTTTTCGATTCATCAAATGCTTTTTTGACAAAGTTGAGAAAATTGATTCATGGAACCTCCACTTTTGGAAGAAAGATGATGCGTTGTCAAACAACACAAATATAATTTAGTTCTTAACCTTCACAATATATAAAATAGAATAATGGTAAGAATAAATTCGATCCACATGGAGGAATTGGCTGTTATTTATTATCGACTTCCAAAGTAACCAGGGGGGATTTTTTTGCAATAAAAATAAATTGAAATTAAAGCAAATAATTGTTGAAAATAATCAGCAGATGAGAATATTGGTTAAGGGTTCATCTTCAATCACATAACATGCACTATGAAAAATATTTGGAGTTTCTATTTAATCTCTCATCATCAAAAGCCATAGAATACATCATCGCGAAAATATCCCGTAATTTCTTAATGTCTTCACATACCATAACGATGAATATGTGAATTCTACGTAGAGAACAACTCAACACTACGAGTAACTGAGTTCGAATCCTCTCAGAGCATTAATATCTGTGAAATAGCTAATCAATGCAACAAACTACCAGGAGCAGTTCATTCGGACAAAGGTCATATTCTACATACAATCCCTAAAAGCTATCACCGCATTCAGAATTATATTGTACTACTTGTGAATAAGTTCATCGACATTATGTATCTCAAAACCTAATTCTATCAATAGACATGAATATAAACTAATTCAATTTGCAACTTGAATCAAAAGACATCCATTCATAATGCAATACGTCAATCATGCAATAAGAACGATGATATTGAAAATAATTATAACTCCATAAATCAATCAAAAAGCATGTATGTGATATCCGAGTACATCCTTAACCAATATAGATTTGTTTAGCTACTCATAGCTTTATTGTAATCCAAAGAAAAATAATAAAAAAATAAATAAAGCATAAAAACCCTTATTGTAAACTCCTCCAAATTGGCGCAGCAGCGTTCTTCCCTTGTCTGCCTCTTTTTCTTGCCTTGCGTCAGATTCTTGCGTGAACAATTTTCTTGTTCTTTTACATCTCCCAAAAACTCACGCCACAAACCCCTAATAACCAACCTAAATTCCGAACCCAGCTTGCCCAACACCAAATGGGCCAAAACAACACACAATAACCAAGCCCGGCTGAACCTATAAGCTTGTCAGTTACGAGAAACTGACAGCACATTGTGTCTGCAAGTGTGTGAATCACAAACTCCCCTTCTTCTTCTTTGTGTCGGAACCAGAAATCCGACGGTTCAACTCACAATTTAGACTGCAAGGGGATGGCCCCTAGCAGCACTTGGTAACTCACAAGGGTGGCCATTGTTAATTGTTTTACTCCTTTGTGAAGTTGCGGTTGCTTCCAGTAATTTGTGTTTGCGACAACTTTGAGTCTTGCTTCCTTCTCGTGTTCAAGGCCATCGACTCGCATTGTCTCCCATAGTGCATTGAATTGTTGCATTAGCTTCATTTTCTATAATTTAGACTTCAAAATACCTGCAAAATAGAAAACGGGGTAAACTAAAGAATATATGGGGATTTAGCCGACTAAAGTGTATCGATTAGGTACTCTTTAATAAGTGTTTTGAGCACCTATCAGAAGATCTAGGTAAATCAGGGCAGTTAGAAAAAGGACAGTTACAAAAACCCTTAGGAAAAGAAAACCTAATTGGGTTATACAAATAAAATCCCCCTAAAATCTTACATGTCAGATTATGTTAAGAACATGTCAGACCCATAGTACACTGTGATAGCCGCCTTGGACCTCACGGGTTTGTTACTTTTTGCAGGTCACTGTCATAATGACATCGATGTCCAATCCGATTCCGAGACAAGGAGTGGGCTCGTCAAGAAATGGAGCAGGCTCTTCGAGACTAAATACTAGGCAGTCAACCAGTAAGGGACTCTCACAAGAGATAGCAGCAAGTACGGTGCAACATCGAGAGCAAGCAAACGAAGATGGGGTACTCAATGAAGACTTGGGGCCAGAAGGAGAAAGATTTCCAGAGGAAATAATTCACGAAGTTGAAGAAGAAGAAGAGGAAGAAGAAAATCAAGATGATGTGGTCCGAGTACACCATCCAACTGAAGAAGAAACCTTACGAGCCGCACAATTCAAAAAGCTCATAACAGGTGAGAAAGTGGGATGTTATTCTTCCCTAATATTAGGCGCAAGACTCTTAACAGGTGACCCCACTTACTCCACTCTCCCACTCTTCCACTTCTTCCACTTCTTACGAGATCAGTTGGAATTATATTGCTATAATAGGTCACTCGACCAGTTTGGAAAACATGTTCAACAAGTTCATCAGAACAATTAGTTCAATTCAATGCAGTACAATCAATTCATCTCATCGATAATTGATTAACTCTTCTCATTCATCATTCAATATCTAGTGAGAACTGAATATCCATTCTTTTAGCAACTTTATTCACAACATCACAAGAATCATAGCAATTTTCTGATCTCATCTTTCTCGGGTTCCCTCCCTTAAACCAACCCTATTTCCTCTTCTTGTAACTGAAGCAATACTCGAATGGCCATTTCTTGGTTTAGGCGAGTTTTGTTCGATCTTGACCTCTCGAATACCATTACAACTTCACACTTTACCCCTCAAATTCTCTTTATTGTTTTACACCTAAAACAACCATATAAACGAAAAGGCCTCGATGCCACATCTCCTAAGGCCTCGATGCCATATAAACGAAAATGCCTCGATGTCATATCTCCCCTAGTGCCTTGACGCAATGAAATTAAAAGACCTTGACGCCAAGGCCCTGATGTCAATTATAAAAAAGTCCTCAAGCGGTAGGCACAGAGCTGAGGTACATGTAGTCGTAAGGGCCCTACGAGCTACATGACACAGTCATCTACCCACAAGATACCTCGTTAGCGGTGGGTACTTTGCATCGAAGCTACATAAGCTAGAGGCATTTGGACCCACTACCATGCGACCATGAGGACCTGTCTTTTGAGGCGTCGCGGGGATGATAAATGGGATTAACATCTGCCATTAGGGCGCATGGAACCCTGAGGCAGCTAATTAGCTTACATTCACGCGAATGGTAAGCGAGTTACGCAGCTAAGGGACCTCTCTAATAAATCAAATACAACCTCGAGGAGGGGAAAACGAGAACAGACGAGTCGGGCTCCAGGCCGCGATAGGAGAACGGTACCATGTCTAAGCTCCAGCTTTGACCGGCACTCCCCCATTGTGTTACTTTCTTATCGAGGCCCAAAGTAGTTACCCAACATAAGATTCCTCCTTTACTGAGGCAAAACGGGTTATCAGGACACCACCATGCCCTCTCGGAGGATACTCGATATCCTCGATACCCGACATAAAGCTGATGAAGTACTGAGGCAAACCTAGTACCGATGGTCTCGATAGCCATGTCTAGCTTGAGATATGCAGGTAACTCAAAGCTTTTGGGAAGGGTGATCCGCAGCCCCCACTAGCTTGGTTTACTGTCTCCCACATCGAAGTAAGCCCTAGAGTTGCACTCTAAGTAACCTTAGGAGCCTAGATTTCTCAAGGTAAACTTCGTGCCTGATCACGAGTTACTAGGCAAAAAACACAATAGAAAAAGGCATTCTTCGATAACAAAAGAGAAAGATTTCATTCAAATATTGGCAGGTATGATCATAGCAGAAAGTAGCACCAAAATATCTATTCAAAGAAAAAAAAAATCAAAAGTATAAAGCAGTTTAAAAGACCAAAGAAAAACAAATATTGTTTCTAAGCACCAGCAGCAAGTACAACAGAGAAAACATCTTGAGAAGGAGCTTCGTAACGCTTGTCCATCATATAAGATTTTCCGCCCACATCCTCTTCAATAGTCTCCATGCGCTGCCCCTGGGTTTTAGTGTCTGAAGGCACCCTTTCTTTTTCTGGCTCCGAATCCTCCTCTTCATTATACTCCAGCAGGGACTCGTGAAACAAGTAACTCCTCTCCTTAAAGTTAGCATAAAAAATAACACCCTTGTCGCCACCAGAACTTCCCTTGCCAGTATCTCGAGGACTCCTTTTATAAGCATCTTCAGTACCACTCGGATTCGTTTCACAATTACTCCCAGAGGCACCATTAGGATCATCCTTGGGATCCCCTTGCGAGCCTCCTTCGGAATCCCACTTAGGGACATCAACACCTTCCTCAGAATCTTCATGGCTTTCATCATCAGAATTTTCATCCTTAGATTTTCCTCTTTTCTTGGCTCCGGAGCTCAACTCCACTCTCACAAGTCTAACAAAAGTTTCATGAGGAAGAAAATTTACATCGTCAGGGAGCTCCAAGTCAGAATCATTGGCGCCTACAGCTCCATACCCAGCTGGTTCAACTCGGATAGCCCTAAAAAGAGATCGACCATGTTGTCGGCAAGCCTTATTCATAGCAAGGGCATTGGTTAGTGCTGATTGTGACAAGAGACCCTCTGCAGCATCACCACGTCTGATTTGAGGTTACACAAGGACAAGTGCATTGACAACATTTCTCAAGCTTTCTTCGCATCTATGACGAATACCACGCTCAGTAGCTAAATCTTGGGCATTTTTCTCAAATTCCTTCGAACAACGGTCACGCTCGGTCTCGAATTCCCGAGAGTGCCTACTTGCATCTGCAGTTCGAAGCCTGCGCTCCTCGGCCAACTCTTGGGCAAGATCCCTTGCTTTTTTTTCGAACTCTAATTTCAGAGTAGACTCGGCAACCAGTTGAGAAACAACATAATCCCTCTCAGAAATGGCAGTCGAAACCTTATGCATCAAATCCGCTTTGATACCTGAAAAAGGGAAACAACAGCCACATACCTAAAACATATTTACTCAACAACAAGGTTTCGAGCGAAGTATCCTACTTTATTTCATAACCACATATTCAGTAACCTCCCGTTGGTTAGTAAAACGAGGTTTCAAAACTTTCTTTCTAATATCTTCAGTTGAATTCTACCCTAGTTTGGCAAGCTCAATCCGATACTCTTTTGTTAACTTGGAAAAGTGATCTTTCGATGTTTTAGCCTTCGCGAGCTCCATGCTAATTTCGTTATTTCCTTTTCTCATACCCTCATTTTGATTCGTCAGATCTTTATTAACATTTTTCAGAGCCATATTTTGAACTTCAAATTGTTAATCTCTTTCTCCAACTTTTCAATCACAACCCCACCAGAGACACCAACTGACTGATCCTTTCGAGCAGCATCACGTTCTCGAGTCAATCGAGTAATATCTAGTTGGAACTGATGCAATTCTTGGGCATTCTTCCTGTTCTTATTCTTCTTATAATCAAGTAATTGTTCAGTTTTGGTTCTCTTCTTTTTCTCCTCAGCAAGGAGATCCTCAACTTCAAGTCTTTTCCTTTTATAGTAATCCCGATCATTTCGAGCATCAGACATTTCTTTCACAAGTTGATCGAGTTCATCTTGACGTCCTTTGTCAACCTCGTAAGCCACATTGGTATACTTACGACTATCTTGAGAATAGGTATTAAGAGCTAGGTTAGCTCGGTGAAGTTTCCTTCCTCTTCTTCTAATTCCCCTTTTTTAGCAGTGATGAAAAAAGTTCAGCACATAATCAAAACAACAAGCACAAACAACAAAAGATAGATTCATACCTGCTAGTCGTAGTTTCTCTCGAGCATTACGAGTCTTCTCTTCAGCCAACTCCTCTTGCATCAGAAGAAATTTCCGTTCGTAGTATTCAGCATCACCATATTGACCAAAGGAGTAAGTTAGCAAGCCGGAAGAAAGATGATCACCCTATCAAAAGAAAAATTCAACCATTTAGTACAATCAAGAAAAAATGGAAAAGAGCATAAGTAGTTCAAAAGAAAAAAAATTACCATCTGAAGCATAACAAGACTCTCCTCGTAGGAAAAAGAAGGATTAAGAGGATCACAGTCCTCTCCGAGGCAATCGCCACCAAAAATATCCGAGGCATGGGACTTAAATCGAGACTAAACCTCCTTGGCGAAAGCACAACTGGGAGCAGGCGGGAACTTTGAGCTATGAGGCAGATTTAAAGCTACAATTCTCGGAAGCTCGGTACACCCACGAGGAAGCAGCAGGTCAACCAAAGGGATTGCTTTCTCCGAAGAAGGAGGAGATGGAACAAAAGCTGAGGCAGTATTCGAAGCAGGAGCAGCATCAATCTCCCCAGAGGCAGTTGACGTGATAACAGCAGAAGCAGAGACAGGAGCACTAGATACAACGTTACAGGAAGCTGAGGCAGCAGTTGTTATCTCCCGGGGAACGTTGTCAGATTCGGAAACATCGACAGTTTTCAAAACAGGTTGCTCACTCCCAGGACAAGCTCTCGCGCTTCCTACCGATGATTTCGCAATCACCTCGTTCCCAGTCTTCGAAATTATTTCGGGTAAATTCTTACTAGTACTCTTGCTCGAACCTCTTCGAGGCTTGGAATGATTCTTACTTACCGAACCAAAGTGAAACTCCATCAAAGCAGCCTTTAGATTCAAACCCTTATCTCTAAAAGCTTTGCCCTACAGGAAAAGACACGTCTTTCTCAGGAAACAAACAGAGGCAAGTATTAATACTTCAAAAGGAAACATTTTGATTGAATGGTGAAAAAGGAGGGGTACCGAAATACTACCAACTTTTCGTTTTGGCTCGTGAGTCTTATGGTATAGAGTTTGGACGATCTCAAAAATCAATATCCAAACCTCTAACTGGAGTAGTCTCGACAGTTAGGTAATAACGTACTACTTGGTGCTTTAATTATAAATCAGAGTTATAATGCGGAAAGTAAAAGCACACAAGACACCAAACGTTTTTTAACGAGGAAACTGCCTTGCAGTAAAAACCTCGGGACCTCGTCCAGTTTTGAACACCGCCCAGTACAAACTGACTACAAACGCTAGCCTACTATAAGACTTCGGTCTGGGATGTAGCAGAGACCAACTCAAGCCCTCCAAGCGAATTGGCTACTGTCGCCTTCCTTACGTCTCTGGATCCCCCACAGATCGTCACGCACTTGATTCCCCTAGCTGACGTCCTTTACAGGCCTAGGAGTTGCTTTGACCGATGCCAAAGGCTTTTGTCAGCAATACTGGGTTTTAAACCAAAACTGTTGACTTATGGTGTAACTGTCCTCTATCAGTTTACCATAAACAAAGATGACTTCCTTCGGATTGTCAAATCCAGGTCATACGGAAATCTACTTCACAAATCGGGGCTGACACGCAAACCAACTTCGCAATGCCCAATCTGTATCTACCTCAGTTATAGATGAAGAACCACTTAAGGAACTTGTATAACTGGAGCCAACTAGGTCTTACAACACCGAGTGCAGCCGTGCGTTGCTACCTTTCAAAACCTTGTTGAGTAACATATCAGTTCTTGAATAGCCGTATATCAGAAGAGACGGACTTTGGAATAGACAAGAACGTGATCAGGTTACCAAGGTTACAGGTTAATCCGATTTCAACCAAAGATGGTTTCAATCTCCTACATGTGCTTCCCAACTCTCTAAGGAAGTCTTTGATAGTCGTAGGGAGTTCCCAGAGGAGCTGCAACCTATAGAGGATGACTATACCACAACAAGCTTTCACCGAAGTGAAAAGAGTTTACGCTACTTCCCTGAGGACCTTCACGTATGCTTGATGCTTGCGGTATTTGTCCTTAGACACCTCTATTTATAGCACTCAATAAGATAGGTTGCTTTGGAATTAAGCAATCAATTACTTGTCCCACAAGTTAAGGAAACCCTAAACTTGCCAACCAAGTAATACAGATTAATCTCAATTGAAATTCCTTTTTAGATTTATCTGCCAAGTGTTTTGTTGGCTCTAAAACACTTCAAGATAGGAATCCAACAGACCAGAGATAATCTTATCTTATTGACTCATTGAGGATCGTTAGATGGAACACAAAAGGTATTTATGTTTTACACAAGTCCATCTAAGAGATAAAGGAGTTGGAATTTGACTCAGAGTGAAATTCTAAAAGATATTCACGCAAATTGACTTTCCAGAAACTTCTCTGCGTCAGGTTCACGTACTAGTACGTGTACTAATGCGACACAGGAGATTTCTGGTCCAGATACGCGAAACCGGTTCGGGTACCGTCCAAGTCAAATTTAGGTCAAACTCTGAATCCGCTGGAAGAACTGGGCTGAGCCAGACCTTAGACATGAGAATGTCCTCAGCTATGATCCATGGACTCTTTGCTCAAGAGTACTCCTTAGATTCATCCATATCCAATATAACAGTTTGCAAGCAAACCATTGTAATGGACACATGGCGTCGAATCTATCTCATATGTTCTTGATTCACAGTATTCGTGGGATCAAACACTGGTCATGACATAAAGCCATGTTACACAAGAACACGATCTCAATCGCTACATTACTACTAAAGTAGTCGACTATATTTCGAAAGAATAGAGAAAGTAGAAATAGAAGAATATCCATAAAGTCATAACTCCTACTAACCTTTTGTCGATGAAGAATAATTGATGTCTTCTTTGTCTTCACAGTCTTCGTCTTCAAGGTCTCTACTACTCTGTCTATATCCCATTTCCGAACTAAACTCTAGTAGGCTAAATCAAGAATTGAATTTTGACACCTAAAACTGACAACTAGCTTGACATACCAACGCTAGTGGGTTTGACCGGACAATGCCCTAACAAATGGTGTTTGTTACCTGATCTCTAGTCTCTCCTTCTGTACGGGCACGCTTTGGATCCTTCGAAGTATCCTCGAAAGCACCGTTCCTTTTCGATAAGATTTTCCGAGACAACTCTTTCTTCTCGTCAGAGAAATGAACAGTAAAAAGATGTTGGGTGGAGAATTGATGGCCTTCCTCGAAGTTTTGCGGGGCCAGTAATATGTCGAATCCTTCCAAACTCGAAGAACAGGGCCTGTGAATAGAACGGGTTCCGAGCTCCAGTCATCGTGAATAGAATAATCTAGAAATCCAAGAGTCTTTTTCTTCATACCTTTCACAGGAATAAAACGAACACCCCAAGGAGCGGTCTCGCCGTCAAGTGTAAGAAAGGCTTCGAAGTGTCTGAAGAATTGGAAGCAGTGAAATAATACTTTTCCACAGAGCCAGTAAAAGAGTTTTCCTCAGAACTAGTGATCCATTTATTAATCAATTGCATTGAGCTGCAAGTAAGTTGCATTTTCCCTCGAGTTTTAGGCATCGAGCAAGTGATCTCGAGAAACAAAGGGTTTGTATGACGATAAAATGGGGGAATAAGCCCTGCGAGAATTTGGTGAGATGCAATTAGAATCCTCTTAACCACACTTGTACTCTTCGACCAGTTCTTGAGTCAGCCGGCCGTGGGGAGAGTGAACGGATTTTATGTCAAAGGAAGTAGGTTTAAAACCTA
>JAJJMA010157213.1:6823-27789 GCA_023529015.1 Papaver nudicaule | reverse complement strand
ACAATCCGAAGGAAGTCATCTTATTTATGGTAAACTGATAGAGGACAGTTACACCATAAGTCAACAGTTTTGGATTAAAACCCAGTATTGCTGACAAAAGCCTTTGGCATCGGTCAAAGCAACTCCTAGGCCTGTAAAGGACGTCAGCTAGGGGAATCAAGTGCGTGACGATCTGTGGGGGATCCAGAGACGTAAGGAAGGCGACAGTAGCCAATTCGCTTGGAGGGCTTGAGTTGGTCTCTGCTACATCCCAGACCGAAGTCTTATAGTAGGCTAGAGTTTGTAGTCAGTTTGTACTGGGCGGTGTTCAAAACTGGACGAGGTCCCGAGGATTTTCTGCAAGGCAGTTTCCTCGTTAAAAAAACGTTTGGTGTCTTGTGTGCTTTTACTTTCCGCATTATAACTCTGATTTATAATTAAAGCACCAAGTAGTACGTTATTACCTAACTGTTGAGATTACTCCAGTTAGAGGTTTGGATATTGATTTTTGAGATCGTCCAGACTCCTTACCATAAGACTCACGAGCCAAAACGAAAAGTTGGTAGTACTTCGGTACCCCTTCTTTTTCAAAAGGATTTATCAGGGGAGGTGCCGACAAGACCCTGTTTATTAAATGGCACGGTAAAGATAGTGTGATTGCCCAAATCTATGTTGATGACATAATTTTCGGCTCCACATCTAAAAAACTTACCAAGGAATTCCAACTCTCATTGAGTAAAGAATTCCAGATGAGTAATGTAGGTGAACTAAAATTATTTCTGGGAATACAAGTTCAACAACACGAAAGAGGAATCTACATATCTCAGCAGCAATATGCCAAGGATATGGTTGAAAAGTTTGGTTTGAATAGTGCATCACCAAAACCAACACCTATGGCAACTACTGATAAGATCAGTAGAGATCTGCAAAGTGAAAAAGTGGATCAAAAGCTTTACAGATCTATGATTGGAAGCCTTTTGTACTTAACAACAACAAGACCCGATATTGCATATAATGTTGGGTGTTGTGCGAGATATCAGGATGATCCCCGAATATAACATCTCAGTGATGTTAAAAGGATTCTACGCAATGTCAAAGGAACAATGGGCTTTGGTCTTACGTATACCTTTGATACCAACACCAATCTTGTAGCATATTCTGATGCCGATTGGGCTGGTAGCAGAGATGACAGAAAAACACTTCGGGTGGATGCTTTTTTGTTGGGTTATATCGTGTAGCATGGAACAACAAGAAACAAAACTCACAGTCATTATCCACATGCGAGGCAGAATACATAGCGGCTGGTTCTTGCTGCACTCAACTGCTATGAATGAAACAGATGCTCGCAGACTACGGTATCAAAGTGGGAACTATGAATATCTATTGTGATAATACTAGTGCTATACGCATTACTGAAAATCCAGTAGCATATTCTGATGCCGATTGGGCTGGTAGCAGAGATGACAGAAAAAACACTTCGGGTGGATGCTTTTTTGTTGGGTTAAATCGTGTAGCATGGCACAACAAGAAACAAAACTCACAGTCATTATCCACATGCGAGGCAGAATACATAGCGGCTGGTTCTTGCTGCACTCAACTGCTATAAATGAAACAGATGCTCGCAGACTACGGTATCAAAGTGGGAACTATGAATATCTATTGTGATAATACTAGTGCTATACACATTACTGAAAATCCAGTAGAATTTTCTAGAACCAAACACATTGATATCCGATATCACTTCATAAGAAATCTCTATGAAGATAAGATTGTTATACTTGAACATGTGCCGTCAGAACGACAACTTGCTGATATACTCACAAAACCATTAGATACACGAACGTTTCAACACCTTCGACAATCTATTGGTGTCGTTCTTGTTCATTAGAAACAAGAGTATCAAGTTTGTTTGGCAGAGATAAACTAGATTAAAGACTTTTTTTCAAAAAGAAGGTAAAATATTTGTACATGTCTTTACTTGTAAAGACATAAGTTGTTCTTTATTGAATAACACCACATGGGGGAGAGTTCTTAACTGAACTTGCGCTTAATAACAAATCTTTTGGGAACGTGGATGTGGAATATTTGGAGAAAAGTGTGTCTATATTTCTCCAAAGATGAATCAACTTAGAGATCATCGTCCTGATTTCATAGTTATGTCATCTTAAACTTGGTATGCAAGTACTTAGCTTAACCTATTTCATAGGTTTATGCAACCCTAGTCTCAAACTACTTTGTCATATTTTTGTGAAAAACAGGGGAGAACATCATGTGCTTACTTGTTGTGATATTTCAAAGTATCAAGTAAGGGGGAGTAATTAAAGTTGAGAAGAAGCTTCGTATCAGGTATGAGTAGAATCACTTTAAAAGTTTTGATACACGGACTTTAAAGTTTGCTTTGATTCTTACTCTTTGCACAAACAACATGTGGGATTAGCATATTAACCCATGTAAGCTTGAGCGTACCTTTGTGGTTGTTTGAGCTGGATATGTTGTAGGTGTTGTCTACGGATTTTTCAACAAGAGTTAAAAAGAACACATCAAGACTCAAGGGAGAAGTTGAAGAATTCAAGAAATCAAGATACATCTGGTTAGTACTTAATTTATATCTTTTGAATCCATATGTAAATTGGTTTTGTCACTAAAATTGACAAAGGGGGAGATTGTTTGGGCATTGTCCGGTCAAACCCACTAGCGTTGGTATGTCAAGATGGTTGTCAGTTTTAGGTGTCAAAACTCAATCTTGATTTAGCCTACTAGAGTTTAGATTTCGGAATTGGGATATAGACAAAGTAGTAGAGACCTTGAAGATGAAGATTGTGAAGACAAAGAAGACATCAATTATTCTTCATCGACAAAAGGTTAGTAGGAGTTATGACAATTATGAAAATTCTTCTATTCTACTATTATGGGTGATGCAGTGATAAGAACATACTCTTTATCTATTAACTTGGATCATAGTGATAAGAACATAGTGATAAGAACATGCTATTTATCTATTAACCTGAACGTGATCAGGTTACCAAGGTTACATGTTACTCCGATTACAACCACTAAGGTCTCAATCTCCTACCTGTGCTTCCCAACTCTCAAGAGAAGTCTTTATAGTCGTTACGTAAATCCCACAGAGGAACTGCTACCTAATAAAGGATGACTATACCACAACAAGCATTCACCGAAGTGAAAAGAGTTTACGATCAATTCCACAGAGAAACTTCACGTATGCTTGATGCTTGTGGTTTTCGTTCTAGAAACCTCTATTTATAGCACTCAATAAGATAGGTTTCTTAGGAATAAAGCAACTAGTCACTTCTTCCACAAGTTTAGCAAGTGTCCGTGTAAAACGAACCCGTTACTGAAATTGCACACAAAGAAACCTAGATTTATCTCAATTGGAAATCTTTATCATTTATCTGCCAAGTGTTTTGTTAGCTCACAAACACTTCGAGATTGATATCCAACATACCAGAGATAATCTTTATCTTATTTACACATTGAGAATCGTTAGATGGACCACAGAAGATATTTCGTGATAACCAAGTCCAACTAAGAGATAAAGGAGTCAGAGTTTAACCCGTGTGAAAATCCCAGAGAATATTCACCTTGGCCGGTTCGCAAACCGTCCTTCTGAATTACGACCCAATACATCGAATCTGAGGTTCACGTATATGTAGTGTACAAATTGATGTTTTGGAACTCAGGAAAAAATCCCAAGTCATTGTTCACGAACCGGTTCGGGAAACGTCGTTATTCAGAATTAGGGTTTAACTGGATCCGCTGGAAGTTCTGGGCTGGGCCAGTACTTAGACGTGTTATACGCCCTTAGTTATAATCCACTGGACTCTTGCTCAAGAGTACTCCTTTAAATTCACCCATATCCAACAAGTGATTTGCAAGCAAACCATTGCAATGGACAAATGGTATCGAATATATCCCATGTATTCTTGTAACCTTAGTATTCGTGGGAACAAATACCAACATAACACATGGTCATGTAGACAAGAACACGATCTCAATCGCTATTAGTATCTCTACTAAAGTAGCTGACTATTTCGAAAGATAGAGTAAGTAGAATAAAAGAATTTCCATAAAAGTCATAACTCCTACTAACCTTTTGTCGATGAAGAATAATTGATGTCTTCTTTGTCTTCACAGTCTTCGTCTTCAAGGTCTCTACTACTTAGTCTATATCCCAATTCTGAAATCCAAACTCTAGTAGGCTAAATCAAAAATTGAGTTTTGACATCTAAAACGGACAACCAGCTTGACATACCAACGCTAGTGGGTTTGACCGGACATTGCCCTAACAAAAAGGTCGAAAAGACACTGAGGTTTTCTAAAGGTTTATGTGAAATGGGAAATATAACCTGTGCGTCAAGGCTAAAAAGGTGTGATGCTGAAACGGTTCTTGTCCACATGGACTCTCAAGTTCGACACCAAACATTTGTGAGGACTCCAATATGTGTTTCTTGTTTCGAAACGTTAACCAGGGTTTTGTTAAACATAATCTAGATTCTGAAACCTCACTTGGGTTTCGCTATATGGAAACTTGATTTGGGAACCTTAATTCGGTTCTGATCATATAATGAACTTTAGATTGCGAAACCTTAATCTGGTTTCTGCCAAACAGTATGTAGGTTTCGAAACCTTAATATGGTTATCACAGAATGCGTATTCAAACTCTATCATTTTGATTTGTACTTCAACGAATTAATGAGTTTGATATTCTTAGTTTGAAGTTTGAATTTGTTCATCTTCAATTTACAACTAAGTTGGCTTGAGTCATCATCAGAAATATCGTTAGTCGCTCTCGTTAGTAGACACATGATTTATGATCAATATTGTATGTGATTAGATCTTCGTATGATTTTACTACTCGATCAAATATTCATTTGATTATTCATATTGTTTTGATTTGAATTCTTGGATATCATTAACGTGATCATCTACATTGGAATCAAGAATTCAGGAGATTCAACATTTTGCTATTACTCGTTGAATCATGCACTGCACTTCCATGGTATATCTTTCTGCGTGATTCAGAATGTCCTTTGAACCTACGTGTTCACTTAAGCTTAACACACAAGTCTTGTCCACGTCTGTAAGGATAGGTTTATGCAGAACGTTGAACCACGTTGGACCAGATCCCACTTCCACCTAGGATCGTTCTGGCCCGTCTAGCAAAGCCTAGGAAGTTATGTCGACATTATTAAAGTTGATGACGACATTTGGAAGTAATAATACCTTAAAGAGATTTTCGAAACTAAAGGACACGTTTCGAATTGAGCTCTTTCCCAGGGAGCATATTTGGTAAGCACCATATTTCGAATTAATGAAATATCCAAATATACCTTATGAGTATTATGTGCTTTGTTTACTATTGGACAAACATTTATTGAAAATATTTTCATTTATGAATTATATTTTTCATTAATGTAAAAATGTTATAGTATTAGATCTCATTAAATGCTATGAGTCTAAGTGAGGAATTTCAGAACTAATATGGAAATGTGCTTTAATGAATTATTAAGTTAACCTATTTTTAAAGCTAAGCCTTAGTCAATATAAATAGGAGTGGTTTCTCTCCTGAAAGATTTATCCCTCTACCAAGCTTTTCTTCGGATCTATAGCTTGTGTCTGCCGCTTTTCTTTTCAGTTACCTTTGAGCTTTTGCTCTCGGTCTAGAATTGCGAAGAAGTCTTCTCTAGGGATCGAGAAGCCTAGAAGTACCTCTTACGGGAAACTAGTTTCACTACGCCACAGGGCCGGATTCCCAACGTTTTTTTTTTTTGCATCTGCAACGTTTTTTGACGTTGCCCACGTGGCAACGTCAAATAACGTTGCGCATTTTTTTTTAACGTTGCTCCAATTAGGAATTATTAAAATTAATTAAGCAACGTTATTAACGTTGCCAATACCGTTGCGCATTCAAGGGCTAATACGTCTTTTTACCGGAAAATAGATTTTCGGATTTATATTATGTTTTTCTCCTTCGTTTTATCTTTATCTCAGTTTTTCTTCCTAGTTTTTCTCTGTGTCTCTCATCTTCATCTTCTCTTCTTCAACCAAAATTAAGCAACCATCTTTCTCTTCAGTTTTCTTCCGTCTTTCATCTTCATCTTCTCTCCTTTTCTCTTCTATTTTTTCTTTCTTTTTTTTTCCATCTCTTCTTTCCTAAACCGATTTATAAAAGTTTAGTCCGGAAGATCAATCAATCATGTCTAAACAAACAAATAAACCCTTGATTTTGAGTGGCATAAGAAAAAAATATAGTTCATGATAATTTACTTTCTATCTCAATTATTTAGAAACTACTCATAAATTAACAAACTGATGTGGAAAAAAATACATTGATATTATTCGGTAAAAGGTTGCAAGAGTTTATTGTTTAAATTGTTACTCTCGGTTCACTTTCATTTTCTATCTTTCCCTCTCTGAGTAACATAATATACCATCAAACCCTAAAGTATAAAGATAAGATTTAAAAAAAGACATGTCTTTAATTAAAGTTCTATTTCCAAACATGTGTAGGTTAAGAATATTTTTATGTATTGGTTCATATAAAACTAATCTAAGGTTGTTCTTCTCAAATAGAATTTCGCCATTACCAAAATACTGAATGCCTCAACTGAGTCGAACCGATAATTGTTTTTCATTAATGGTGACAAGTTTTATCCATGTATCAACCACTCTGTAATCCCGCATCACCCATAGCTCCAAACACTGCCCAATACAATGGACATGTAAACAAAGTTGTCCTCTGAACATGCTCACGCTCAGTAAGATGTCTTTCATCGGAACACAATGTCGTAGTGGAACTTCTTCAAATCTCTTGTTGCCAACATCAGAAGAGACGATCGTATTTTACCAATTGAAATTTTGATCACTCTTTATTAGTTTTGCAGCTATCCAATGCAAACCTCCACGATAAAAAACAGAAGTTGAACTCTGACTAGAGAATACATAGAGAAAGCAGGACATAATACATTTCCATGAATTCGCTCGTAATGTGTAAGCCTCGACACCACACTGATCGTCCCTAATACGCTTAGCGGTCATCATAGTGTTTTTCATAAGGTTGACTTAGTGATAGTGTTCAAGTTTGGTTAGTTATAACACGTTAAGACCAGGTAATAAGAATATACAATAGAGATTTATTAGGACAATATAAATCTTCTTAACCTGTACATATATGGAAGTGTAATTTTTTTTAATTAACAAACGTCTGTTTTAAAAAAAAAAAAAACTTTATGCTTTAGGGTTTTGTGGTATTTTATGTTTAACAGAGAGGGAATGATAGAAAACAAAAGTGAACCTATATTAACAATTTAAACAATAAACTCTTGCAACCTTTTACCGAATAAGATCAAGGTATTTTTTACTACTTCGGTTTGTTAATTTATAGTCTTTAAATAATTGAGATAGAAAAATTAACAGGAACTAGATTTTTTTCATATGTCATTTAAAATCAACGGTTTATCTGTTTGTTTAGATATGATTGATTGATTCTTTTATTCATTACATCCGAACTGATTTTTTTTAAAAAAAAATACTGACAGTGTAAAAAACTAAATTGAATGGATTGAGACAAAGATGAAAGTGTACCTGGAAAGGTAAAAATTATGTGCTTGTTTTCTCGTTCTTTATGCGTTTCTACTTTTTATTTATACGAACACAGTACCCACTAAAGTAATATTGAACTTTTACCTTTGTAGTTAAGGAAAATTGGTACAAAAAATACCATAATTTTAATTTTCAAGAGGAAATCTACCAATGACTATGAAGATGCTGGCTCATCAAATCCAACTAGAAGTACTGAGGTTCCAAATGCTGACAACCAAGAAACATCTTCTCCAAAAACAAGTAATGAGGTTCCAGTTGCTAACAACCAAGTGTCAAATTATCTAAGGAGAGTTAGCAATTTTTCCAGCGATTTGCAACGTCATCCAGGATTAGTCCTCAAATGTGGGAATATGATGTTAAACAACGGGATGAGATTAGACGAGCATATATTGCATCCGGTCCATATCAACCTAAGCTTTCAACATATCCGCTACCGGGAGAGCCTGGTAATCAACGTCTTTTAGATACTCATGGTTTGATTTATTTCAGTCATGGTTAGAGCAGATGGATACAAATTTTTGTCAACCTTGCTATCTATTTACTAAACCATCAAACAATGATAGCAAGAATGCTTTTACTGTAAATGGGTTCGGGAACTGGAAGAAAGTTAATGATGGTAATAGTTGCAAATTTTTGAAACATATGGGCACCAAATTTCATGAGGATGCGGTGAAAGCATTAGATGACTTAAAGAATCTTTCTCAACATATCGGTAGAGTAGTTGAACGTTATACTCCCAAACAAATAGCTGAAAATAGGTTGAGACTAAAAATCTCAATTGATGCGGTTTAATGGCTTACATTTCAAGGTTATGCTCTAAAAGGTCGAGACGAAAGTCAAGAATCACTAAACTGTGGAAGTTTCATTTAAATGGTTACGTCATTATCTTCCTACAATAATGATGTTTAAGTTATTAGATAAAGCTCTACAAAATGCTTCTTAAAAATCGACACAGATTCAGAGAGATTCTACATCTGATTGCAACAAAAGTGAAAAATGAAATCCGCGAAGAGGTCGGTGATAGAAATTTTTTTCTTATCGTTGATGAAGCTAGTGATGAATCAAAAAAGGATCAAACGACAATAGTTTTAAGGTTTGTTTATAAGGACGGTTCTATGGAAGAGCAATTTTTCGGACTTGTTCATGTCTCGGATACAACTGGTTTGACTTTGAAAAAAAAGATATATTGGTATTAACTCAACACAGTTTAGATGTTCATAATATTCGAGGATAAGGATATGATGGAACAAGATATGTGCGAGGTGAGTGTCATGGTTTGCAAGCCTTGATTATGAACGATTGTCCATATGCTTATTATGTTCATTTCTTAACACATAAATTACAACGGGCATTAGTAGTTGTTGTAAAAGAATATATACATGTTGATAAACTTTTCATCAAAATAAATAAGATTATCAATATTGTTGGTGCTTCTTGTAAGAGAAAAAATAAGTTGATGATTGCTCAAGCTTCTAATATTTAATATATGATATCTATAGACAAGATTGAGACTTGAAGCAGTTAAAATCAAATAGGTAATTTAAAGCGACCAGTAGATACTCCTTGAAAAGACGAGGGTACCGAGTACACCACCAATATTTTATTTATGTCCACCTATAAGTCAAACCTTGAACGGTTCCTGTACTCAAGAACTCAAGAACAAGATCTCCTTCAGATCTGATTGATTCACACAAGGGTGTCAATACAAGAATCCGAAAGGCTATGTCAACAACCAAATACGGTACTTTAATTATAAATGACAAGTCAAATATAACGCGGAAATAAAGTAAAGTACACACAAGATTTTTGTTAACGAGGAAACTACAAACTCGTAGAAAAACCTCGGGACCTCGTCCAATTTGAATACTCTTAAGAATTAAGCCGCCAACACACCTACTCTCAGACTTCGGACTAGCTGGTGCAGACAATATTGATACATATAATCTCTGTACTCTTGATGACTAGAGTTATTAGGGCGGAATTCGAAATAACTATAGACGAAAGATAGGTAAAACGTAGACACAAGAACAGATTTACGAAGAAAGATATCTTCTCTAGATTATGAACAAGACAATATTACAATTCTCTCTTTCACGCTCACAATCTCACTATGCTTGCTTTTGCAACACGAAGGTTACTCACAAACTTCTTCTCTAGATTTACTAGATGCCTCCGGTGTCCAAGCTATGAGCTAGGCACATCTATATATAGTGGTTTGGGTTTCCCAAAACCTCCTAGGAATCTTTTTCCTAATCTAAGAATCCTTCTTTATAAAGAATCCTTCTCTGTATAGGAATCCTTTCCTAAATAGAGTTCTTCCCTCAATTAACTTGAGGTCGACCAAGTTCCTAAGAGACTAGGATACACATGTATCATGGGTCCCCCCTTTAAGAACTGGAACTCCGGTGAGAGTTAGAAATGGAGGTTAGGGAACTCGAGAGTTCCTTTCCCCTTGTTGAACCACTTAGCCTTGCTGGGAACTTGACCTTGACATCCAATTAGGAAAGCTTCTCTTTCTCTTTGCCGTGTCTTAGTCACTCTTCACTCCAAAATACAATCTTCTTTCAACGGCTCCTCTCGATCAAACCATAAGTCTTCTACCCGTGGTAAGATCATCTTGTCATCCCCATCATCATCTAGTAACGGTGGCTCAAACAACTTCAAGTATTCGGCATTAATGACCAAGTACATTCCTAGATAAGGTGGTAAATCGAGACGAAAGGCATTGTAACGAATCTGGTCGAGAATACGAAACGGTCCATACCTCAATGGCTTCAACTTCTTACCTTCCCCCCTTTAACCTTTCTTTACCTAACTTCAACTATACCATGTCACCAACACCGAAATTACAAGGAACAAGATGCTTGTCATGTTTTGCCATGTATTTGGCTTGTGACTTCTTCAACTGTGCTTCTACGATCGCATGAATTTGAGAAATCTTCTCCAAGAACTTCTGTGCCTTTTGTCTCTCACTTCCTTCTTTTCCCCCAATTGTTGTATCAATTGAAAAATACCAAATCGAAAAGACTAGGCGATAAGTAGCCATAACACGTTTCGAAAGGAGACTTTCCCGAAGAACTGTGAACCGCTCTATTGAAAGCAAACTGTAGATATGGTAGACTCTCATCCCAAGTCTTAGGATGTTTAGAATTATATCGCCGTAACATGTGAACCATAGTCCTATTGACTACTTCGGTCTGTCAGTCTGTTTGTGGATAAAAAGTTGTACTCTTCTTTAACCTAGTGTTCATCATCCTCCACAAAGAATCCCAAAAGTGACTAAGAAACCGACTATCCCTATCATAAATAATCGAGGTAAGTAACACGAAATGCTTCCACACATTCTCGAAAAAGAGCTTTGCTGCACCCGCTCCTGTCACTGTCTTTGTACATGGAATTAATGCAATTATCTTGCTGAACCGGTCAACCACAACGAACAAGTAATCATGACCCGACTTGGTCTTCGGCAATCCACCAAGGAAATCCATAGAAATACTCTCCCAAGGTCTTGATGGTACCGGTAATGGTAGATACAACCCATGTTTCCTGTTTGAGGGTTTAGATGTGCAACACAACTTACAACCTCGAACAAACTTAGCCACATCATCTTGCATTTTTGGCAAAAGACATAACGTTGTAGGTTAAGTAGCGTCTTATTCATCCCGAAGTGTCCAGCAACTCGGGATGTATGTGTTTCTCTCAACCATTGTAATCGATCTCCATCTTCTGGAATGCACAATAACCGGACTTTGTATAATAATCCATCTCGGAGTTCAAAATCACCTTTCAAACCACCCTTTACTTTCTCAAAAACCTTCGTGAAGTCTTTACTGGATGCGTATGACTCCACATACTCTTGAGGAACAATTGGCTAAATCCGCATAGCCACCAATAAACTAACTGGCGGTCTTGACAACATATCCGCCAACTTGTTTGTTACTCCCTTCTTGTACTTGATGATTATATGAAATGCCATCAAGTAGGACATCCACTTCATGTGTCGAGCTTGTTGTAACTTGGTTTGTGCATGTAGATACTCCAATGGTTTATGATCCGAGTGCACTACCACTTCTTTACCTAAGAGATACACTCTCCAATGTTTAACACATTGATACAAGGCATAAAATTCCTTGTCATAAGGTGGATAGTTCTTAATAGCACCCGAGAACAATTCTGAATGGTACTGCACTGGTTTACCATCTTGTAGCAACACTCCTCCTAATGCATAATTAGAAGCGTCTGACTCAACTTCAAAAGTACGCTGTAAATTAGGTAAAGCTAATACAGGTGCTTCTGAAATCTTCTTCTTAAGTAACTGAAAAGCTTCTTCGTGGGTCTGCTGCCAATCAAACTTTGTCTTAGCCCCTGTCATAGCATGTAGTGGCCCAGTAATAGTAGAAAAATGCCTAATAAACTTACGCAAGTATGTGCAAGCTCCCAAGAAACTCCTGATTTCAGTCACTGTTCTAGGTCTTGGCCAATTAGTAATCACCTCAACCTTCCTTGGATCAATCTTGCGTTTTCCACCACCAACAATGAAACCAAGATATACCAACTCTTCCTTTCCAAACTCACACTTCTTTTCGTTCAACTTCAGTTGGCCTTCATGTAATACTTTAAACACCTTCTCAACGTGAACGAGATGTTCCTCCCAAGTTCTGCTATATACGAGGATATCATCCAAGTAAACAATGACAAAATCTTCAATAAAGGGTCGTAACAAGTCATTCATCAAACGCATAAACGTGGTTGGAGCATTACACAAACCAAACAACATCACCAACCATTCGAACAAGCCTTGTTTGGTCTTGAAAGCAGTCTTCCATGTATCATCTTTTCGCACTCTCACTTGATGATAACCAGATTTAAGATCCAACATTGTGAAGACTCGAGCACTCTCCAATTGATCCATCATGTCATCTATCCGTGGTAACGGGTAGCGATTCTTGACTGTGATCTTGTTCAAGGCTCGGTAATCTATACACATACGCCAGCCTCCATCCTTCTTTGGTACCAACAACACGGCTGATCCACAAGGCGAAGCACTAGGTACTATAACTCCTAATTCGAGAAGTTCTAAGACTTGTCTCTTTATCTCCTCGGATTCTTCCACGGATGTGAAGTAAAGACTCACATTAGGTAGAGAACTCCCCCCCATCAACATGATCTCGTGTTCCACACTCCTCTTTGGTGGCAATCCCTTGATTTCTGAAAATAAATCTTCATACTTCATTTTCAACCTACCTAGGTCGTCTTCTTGTTGTTTAGACAAAGTAGTCAAACAAACTCTACTCGGATTTTCTTCTAGAGAACGGATCACAAGGAGAATAAACTTGGTACTAGCATTCACCAACCATTTAGCCTGAGTGGCTGTAATCAGACTTGCTCCTACAAGGGGAGACTCTATAGCCCGAATTACATAAGTCTCACCTTTTTTCTTAAAGGTGTACTTCTGCTCCCTTCTATATAGAGTAGCATCTCTGTCCCATAAATAAGGACTTCCTAGTACAACCTGACACACATCCAATGGAACTACGTCGCATGTAACCTCGTCAATGTCGGACTCATCTAAAGCAAACTTGAATGTACACTGCTGCGACACTTGTAACCCTCCTTCCTTTTGAAGCCATCCTAACGAATACGGATTTGGATGTTTGAATGTCTTCAAACCTAGCTTTTGTACCAAAGAATTTGAAAGTAAATTCTTATGACTTCCCAGGTCAACAACAACATCAACCAATGTTATCTTAACCTGCATCTTCACAATGAAGAGTCTTTCCCTAGGATAATCTCTTGTAGGTCATTCTTTTGCTTTCGTCATAGAGAAAGCTTTGAACTGGGTTCCGTTAGTCCATGAACTTCTTTTGGAGCTTGAGCAACTAGTGTTGTCTTCTTGGCTTCCCTCATCTGTATTCCTCTTGGCTTAAGATGAGGATGCTTTTCCCAACACTTGTCTACTACGTGCCCTGTTTGCTTGCAATGTGTGCAAGACAAACCTCCTTTGTCATTGAAATTCTCTTCGTCTTTGCTTCTTTCACCTCTCTTGATGCTGGTACCTCCAGATTTCACCTTCGAGTTTCCCTTAGAGTTAGTTTTATTAAGCCTACCTTCATGGCGTGGGCTTTTATACTTGCTTCAGCGATAGTATCGACTGAAAACATCTTCAACTCCTTCCGTATATACTCATGGAACCCGAAAATGTACTTCATATAGATAGCATTATCCCCTAAATCTAAATCCAACACCATAGCTTGGTTCTGAAATTCAGAAGTATATTCTTGCACAGACTGGTTGTATGCTTGCTTCAAGTTGTACCACTTGAGCCATCTTTCCTCAAGGTAGCCAACCGGGTAAAACTGTTTCCTTATGACTTCCTTGAACTTCTTCCACGACAATGCTCCCTGGTTTTGTCTTCTATAAGCCTTTCACCATATAAGAGCATGCTTTTGTAGCTTCAATGTCGCTCAAGCAATCTTTCTTCCCGAATTGAACTTGTCAAAGGAAAAATACGTCTCTGGACGCTCTATCCAATCATCAAATTTCTCTACATCGATACTCCCATGAAAGTGTGGAATTTCAACACGAAAATTGATTTTCAGATTACTCTGTTTCTTACCAAGAGGTTTGGTTTCTTTAGGTTCTTTGGTTTCTTCTCCATCCCCTAAATCTTCTTCTTCCTCATTCTCTGGTTCATCTTCTTCTTCCTCATCATCCGCAGCCTCAGATGGAGTCTTATATCTTTGTGTTTGGCTTTGGCGTATTGGAAAGAATACACTCCTTTAACTCTTTAAGAGTTTCTTGAATTGATTTCATATCTGTTTTGTAGCGCAGCTACCTTCTCCTCAGTAGTCTTCGGAGTATCATCAACCTTAGGTTCTTCGCCGGGCTTCATCCTAAGGTTCCTTGTCCTCTTAACGTCTTCCTGCTTTACGAGTAACTCACCGAGCTTCTTGTAGAGAGATCTAGTGAAGACCATAAACCATAGTACTTCCCAAAAAAGGAGCTAACTAAGTTCTGATACCAACTTGATACGTATAATCTATGTACTCTTGATGACTAGAGTTATTAGGGCGGAATTCGAAATAACTATAGACGAAAGATAGGTAAAACGTAGACACAAGAACAGATTTACGAAGAAAGATATCTTCTCTAGATTATGAACAAGACAATATTACAATTATCTCTTTCACGCTCACAATCTCACTAAGCTTGCTTTTGCAACACGAAGGTTACCTCACAAACTTCTTCTCTAGATTTACTAGATGCCTCCGGTGTCCAAGCTATGAGCTAGGCACCTCTATATATAGTGGTTTGGGTTTCCCAAAACCTCATAGGAATCTATTTCCTAATCTAAGAATCCTTCTTTATAAAGAATCCTTCTCTGTATAGGAATCCTTTCCTAAATAGAGTTTTTCCCTCAATAAACTTGAGGTCGATCAAGTTCCTAAAGAGACTAGGATACACCTGTATCAAATATGACCCTAATACGACTATTAGTCACAAAGATTTCCCCTTAGTATTCCTACGCCTCTAACCACAACAAGGTGGTCACGCACATGTAGTCCCTTACGCAAACAGACGTCATTTACTGTCTTATGCAAGAGTTGCCTCACAGCCCGTCGCGAGGACTATCGCTACCCGACCACCAATCGGACGATTACAACCTTATGGACAACAACCAAATAATGACAGGTCAAATCGCTAGATGATATCCTTGGTAACTAACAGATATTTTACCGAAGTCGTTATACACCAAGAGCGAGGATATTTAAGTTTGCTTTGGTAATAAACTCCTCGAGATATCGATCAAGGTTTCAAAACCAAAACTCCTGAAAGAGCAACCTTGTCGTCCCAATTGGAATCAAGCAGATAGATGTGGCAAGTATGATATGATATGACCATGAAGAACAGTGTACTTGCAAAGAACAAATCTAATAACAACAATCTTGATTCCACTCAATATTTATAGTTTAGGCACACAAACCGAAAACGACTTGCTGAATCCAGGTTAATAGATAAAGAGTATGTTCTAATCACAACGATCTTAAGTGGCCTTATTGCAGAAGAGAAGGACCATAGAATAAACAAGATCGCAAGGTTTGATAAACGTGATAGAACAGAAGACAAGTACAATACAAAGAAGACTAGTAAACATAAACACTACGCCACAGGGGCCTGTTTGTAACGGATATAGACGTTGCGCCGAATTAAAGCAACGTCTATTAGCGTTGCAAAAACGGCGTTACAAATTTTTGGTAACGTCTATTAACGTTGCTTTAATTAATTAAAGCAACGGAATTTACGTTGCTTCTTCCGTTGCTCTTTTTATTTAAAGCAACGTAAAATAACGTTGCAGAATTTATTTAAAGCAACGTTTTTATAAATGAAGCAACGTAAGTGACGTCACCACACGTCACCACTTCCGTTGCACTTTTTCTTATAAGCAACGTAAGTGACGTCACCACACGTCACCACTTCCGTTGCCCTTTTATTTAGAGCAACGTTTTAGATAAATGAGCAACGCCTATAAACGTTGCAGATTTTTTAATTAAAATTAAAAAAAATAAAATTACAAAATAAATAAATTCTGTATTTAAATTAAAAAAATGTATTACAAATCTATACAAATACAAAAATCTATACACACAACTTAGAATACAGAACTTTCAACTAAAGTGTGTCAAGGCAATGAAAAATGTGTCAAGGCAATGAAAAATGTTACCAAGGAAAGAATGAACATTAGCATGTCTACTCACAGATGAGATTTATCAATGGAAGATGGTAGATTGCTGGCAAGAATGAACATTAACATGTCTAGTATCTGCTGCAATGACAAAGTAATCTAATCTGCTCCTGTGATCGCAACACAAGTTCTGCAACAACAACCAAAAAACACAATCAGAAGTCAGAACCAAGGGTCTTGTTTATCACTGAATCTAAACAAGACACAACCAAAGCATACATTTTACAAGAATAAATGCCTGTACACACTACACACCATCACCAATAAGTTTGTCACTTTTCTTACATTCTCTGCTATTGTGAGGTGCAGAAAAACAAAGTGATATTAAAGATGGTGAGACCATCGTAAGCAATAACATCATGTCGAGAGAAATCAAGAGAACCATTATCTAAGAGCAGAGATGACCCTAGCAACAAAAGCAATTCAAGTGGACCCTAAGCAGAGAGTCAACCAGTTATATGCTTCTATCGAACTAATGTACTGTGGAGATCAAATGTACATTATACATACCAAGTAGCAGTAGTTTCTGAAAATGCTTCTCAGCCTTTGTTTCTTGAGCTATACGGCTCTCAATCTCTGCGGCCTGCAAACCCAACCTCAAAGAAATCAGAGACCAATACAATCATTCTAAACTCATAAATATAGATAATTCTATGATCATACCAATTCTAGCCATCCTCTGAACCCCCAACTACATGGGCATCAGTGTTGGTGAGACAGCAATCCATCTTGAACGACTGATGTTAGAAAAACAGATCAAGTAAGAAATTAGATATCTTTCGAATAGATGAGCCTAAAGTAACAGTATATCACTAGAAATCATGATACAAAACTGCAAACATATGATACGATGACTAAAAGTTCAAATTGCAACTAGAAAACATCAGGAAACGGTTTGTAGGAATAACTTATGGCAGCATAGAGCATAATAAAAAGTTGCAGTCAGTCTAGAGAAGGCACCATCACACAGGTTTCATAGTTTAAAAATTATATAATGGAAGCAAAGAGAATTCTCCAGATGTCCTACAAATTATATACAAAAAGCAAGTGTGACAAGAAAGTTGAAGTGCTAAGCGGACATAAATGAATACAAGAAAGAAGATGATATTGGTACTATCTGTGAATGTATCAATGACCTGCAAACAAGGGTTATAAACAAGTCAATGTCAGGAAATGGGCAATTAGCTATTCCAAAATTGATATGTTTAGGTAAGGGGCAGCCATTCAAAGTTTGATTTTCTCCCTCAATGTGCAATAAGAGGTTCCCAGTAGTGGAAGCTATGTCCATCTAGTCCTTCACAGCATACAAGTCATAAACATAATCATCCATCATAGCTGCACGTACATGGGACACATAACACATAATTCATGAGTTGGAATATCAAGATTTCAGTGTAGTTCGCAGAACAGTTGAGAGTCATGTATTTACATTCAATGAATCAAGGGCATAGTTGAATACACCACATAAGCAAAACAAACATCAAACAAATAAAATGGGGACTGGAGAGGATAAGAAGAGTGAATCATATGTAGAGCACCTTCACTACTGTTAATGTATGAGTCCATATCAGATTGAATCTCTGAGGCAACTTCCGGAAGATAGTCTCTTAGGAGAGGCATAAAGTTGCACAAAATTTGACTGTCCTCCAATGACATATCTCTCTGCAAAAGCTAATCTCTGCAACACAACCGATAGAGCTAAATATATTTAACATCACAGGAAAAAATAGATCCTTAAGATGAACGATAAAAAAGAAAAAAAGGCAGATTAGAATCACATACTCTGTCTGTTCCACCTTCTTTGATATTTTTTCCTCATCATCGACACGAACAACATCATAAATATTGCACAGTTCATGTATGTTTCCATCCGTAGCCGAATTTTTCTTTCCCTTTCTCCTCTTCCATATTTGTTCAAATCGAGCATTCTTTGCCATATCCTAACATTACCAAATTCAAACACACCATTCAGGTCTCACATTACCAACTTACAAAAATATCAAAAACCCATAATTCCCTTTCATTGGAAAAAACATACCTCATGCTTCTCTCTAGCTCTCAGCAACAACTTATCTTGCTTCTGCAGACATCAACACAAGAATAACCAAGTCAGCTTTCGAACTAAGGAAGGGAGTCCAAGATGATGAGTAAGAAACCCAGTTATGGCATGATTAAGACAATGATATTGCAAAATAGCAGAGATGGCAAAGTAAACACCAGTATGTATGCAATTTAGACTCACATGGTAAGACTAAACTGAGAAATATGTGCAGGTTGGGTATCCAGTCCAGTACCCATTTTATGCACACTCGTTTTACCTGGATATTATCATTAAAGACAAGATGGCTTGTGCTATATCTTGAGAGTAATTCAAATGCTTGTGCTATACCAGAACCAGGACTGAAGTTTGTTCTGGAACAACTAGGATGGTCAGACAGTTATAAAGAGCAAGTTAACACATTAAAGACGTAACTGTCTGTGTTTAACTATGCTTGTGAGTTATGGATGCTAGTACTAATTCTACACCAGAAAACACCACTCCATTACACTCACATACAACTGGTTCAACTCCAGCTTGTGTGGAACAACCAAAATGAGCAATCATCAACTTATTTTTTCTCTTACAAGAAGCACCAACAATATTGATAATCGTATTTATTTTGATGAAAAGTTTATCAACATGTATATATTCTTTTACAACAACTACTAATGCCAGTTGTAATTTATGTGTTAAGAAATGAACATAATAAGCATATGGACAATCGTTCATAATCAAGGCTTGCAAACCATGACACTCACCTCGCACATATCTTGTTCCATCATATCCTTATCCTCGAATACTATGAACATCTAAACTGTGTTGAGTTAATACCAATATATCTTTTTTTTCAAAGTCAAACCAGTTGTATCCGAGAGATGAACAAGTCCGAAAAATTGCTCTTCCATAGAACCGTCCTTATAAACGATGTGGCAAGTATGATATGATATGACCGTGAAGAACAGTGTACTAGCAAAGAACAAATCTAATAACAACAATCTTGATTCCACTCACTATCTATAGTTTAGGCACACAAACCGAAAGCGGCTTGCTGAATCCAGGTTAATAGATAAAGAGTATGTTCTAATCACAACGATCTTGAGTGGCCTTATTGCAGAAGATAAGGACCGTAGAATAAACAAGATCGCAAGGTTTGATAGACGTGATAGAACAGAAGACAAGTACAATACAAAGAAGACTAGTAAACATAAACTAGTTTCCCGTAAGAGGTACTTCTAGCCTTCTCGATCCCTAGAGAAGACTTCTTCGCAATTCTAGACCGAGAGCAAAAGCTCAAAGGTAACTGAAAAGAAAAGCGGCAGACACAAGCTATAGATCCGAAGAAAAGCTTGGTAGAGGGATAAAGCTTTCAGGATAGATACCACTCCTATTTATATTGATTAAGGATTAGCTTTGAAATGAGGCTAACTTAATTTCGGAAATTCATTAAAGAACATTTCCATATTAGTTCCGAAATTCCTCCCTTAGACTCATAGCATTTAATGAGATCTAATACTATAGCATTTTTACATTAATGCAAAATGTAATTCATAAATGAAAATATATTTTCAATAAATGTTTGGCCAATAGTAAACAAAGCAAATAATACTCATAAGGTATATTTGGATATTTCATTAATTCGAAATATGATGCTTACCAAATACGCTCTCTGGGAAAGAGCTCAATTCGAAACGTGTCCTTTAGTTTTGAAAATCTTCTTAAGGTATTATTACTTCCAAATGTCATCATCAGCTTTAACAATGTCGACATCACTACCTAGGCTTTGCTGGACGGGCCAGAACGATCCTAGGTGGAAGCAGGATCTGGTCCAACGTGGTTCAAGGTTCCGCATAAACGTATCCTTACAGACGTGGAAAAGCCTTGTGTGTTAAGCTTATGTGAACACGTAGGTTCAAAGGACATTCTGAATCACGCAGAAAGATATACCATGGAAGTACAGTGCATGATTCAATGAGTAATAGCCAAATGTTGAATCTCCTGAATTCTTAATTCCAATGTAGATGATCACGTTAATGATATCCAAGAATTCAAATCAAAACATCAAATGAATAATCAAATGAATCTTTGATCGAGTAGTAAAATCATACGAAGATATAATCACGTACATTATTGATCAAAAATAATGTGTCTGCTAACTAGAGCGACTAACCATATTTCTTATTATGACTCAAGCCAAGTTAGTTGTACATTGAAGATGAACAAATTCAAACTTCAAACTGAGAATAGCAAACTCATTAATTCTTTGAAGCACAAATCACAATGATAGAGTTTGAACTTCGAAAATACGCATTCTGAGACCATATTAAGGTTTCGAAACCTGGATAATGTTTGGCAGAAACCAGATTAAGGTTTCGAAATCTAAAGTTCATTATATGACCAGAACCGAATTAAGGTTCCCAAATCAAGTTTCCATATAGCGAAACCAAAGTGAGGTTTCAAAATCTAGATTCTGTTTAACAAAATCTTGGTTAAGGTTTCGAAACAAGAAACACATATTAGAGTCGTGACAAATGTTTGTGTTAGGGCATTGTCCGGTCAAACCCACTAGCGTTGGTATGTCAA
>JAJJMA010157197.1:0-19555 GCA_023529015.1 Papaver nudicaule | reverse complement strand
TGTACATACATTCAGGTGCGTCTCGAAGCTACGGAACTCTCTATTAGCTGACCCATCTCTTGTGCACAAAGTATTCAAGCGCACTACTACTTCTGCTCCGTGGACCGCGGTTTACGACCGCTATGATTGGACTGTTTCAAGAAACCCCCAACTCTTTCAAACTCACTCTCTCAATACTTTCACTACAACTTCATAAACGATCATAAAGGGTTTTCCTTCCAGTCGATTATCCCAAACAAGTATACCTTAAAGCTTCGTCTATTAATGGTTTAGTTCTTTGTAGAACAGAATGTTATTGCAACTGTGATGACTTGACGCTCAATGTATGCAATCCTCTTACCAAAACAATGTGTGTCACTTCCCCTTGCCCTGACCAGTGTTCTCTAGACAATTATTTTGTTAGTTTGGTATCTGAAACCTCGACCACTAGTGACTACAAGGTGGTTTGTTCTGGATATTCAACCACCACTACCACCTTGCAGATATTTTCTTCTGATACGGGTAAATGGAGAACGTATAAAGTTATCCACTACAAACCCATCATTTCAAATTGTAAAATGGTTATCCACAGTGGATTCCTGTATTGGACTAATTATGTGTACATAGACATGTCTCAGTCTGAAGCTAAGATGGTCATCAGAGCTTACAATCTCGAGAATTACAAAGTGCCAAAGAATCAGTTGATGTTAATAAACTTGCCTAAGGATATAAAACGCCACTCTGGTGGGTTTTTGGGGGTATCAGAAGGGTCCATCTACTATGGCCATGTTAATCACACAGCAAGTAATAGGTTGGGTTTTCTCAGTGTTTGGCTGCTCGAGGACTACTGTAATGGAGGATGGGGTTGGCATTATTGGAATATTGAATTGAAGGGTCATGCATTATTGGAAGATATGCTTGGAGTGTCCGGCTATTTCAATCCGGAGAATCGAAATGTTGTTATCTTTGCTCAACGATGTTTCAGTGTACCATACAACTCTGCTCAACAATGGTTCAGCGTAGCCTACAACATTAGTACTCGAACTTGCGAAGTGCTCCGTGCTTCACCGATTCCATCTTCGTATGGATCTACTTTAATGCAGCGGCAGCTTTTGATAACACTAAAGCCAACAAGAATTTCCGTACCACCACCCTTTCTACAACCCTTTCGTTGCCGTTGTAGGTCCAAGGTATCATCATTGGGTGATGATACAGTGAAGCAGTCAATCGGTGATAATAGCGGTGGTCTGAGTTCGAAAAAAACATGTATCAATAAGAAGAAGAGAACACTTAATACAACCTCTAGTTCTGTTAGTAGAAAAAAATACAATTGAATGAGCAAATGTATCTACTAAGGGCAGTTTCTATGGATTGTACATTTTTTTTGAGTTTGCCTAACCAGGTGGACGGGCAAATATTATTTTGCACTATGGTAAAAGAATCCCAAAGGGTCTACTACAATTATAATAAGAAAAAAAGTAATATGTTTGGGGCCACTACAATTATATTTAGAGAAAAGTAATATATTCAGAGGCACACCTTACATCGAGAGGCATAACTTGCGCCGCTGAATGATTAGAGAAAAGTAATATATTCAGAGGCACACCTTACATCGAGAGGGACAACTTGCGCCGCTGAATGATTAATTTTTTTTTTTTAATTTATTATTTTTTTAAAAATAATATAATCAGACACAACTAGTACAGAGTGGCACAAATTACACCGTCGCCCGGCTATTCTTACGTCTCACCCAGCAAACCAACAATAATATTGGTTTGCATGCCATTTTGCTGCGTTTGAACCCCCATAGTAGCACCATATGAATTGCCCTAATTAAGTACTGTTAAATTTGGGTTCCTAAATTTCCTATCCAATTCCTGTAAACTTTTTTGGGGTCATATACTCAAATGTTTCCGTATAAAAACAACTACTATTGTATGTTTTACTTGTGAAATTGATATATTTCTCTTTTTGTTGTAGATCAGGGGAAGACCCAGAAAAATAAGATGGCAATTAATGAAAGAAAAGCACCACTTAGTGGTGTTGATCCACAGCGTGCGAACGGGATCTCATCAACAGAACCGTAGACTTAATTGGCTTATATCTATGATCGCGGTTTCTCATGTCTGATAGGTTAACTAGCCCACTGATCGGCAACCAATTATGCGCTTCAATATAATTACATGGAGTCAGCGCTATAGCTTGTTTCCAATACTCAGCAGCTTGATCGAACCAAGCTTCCGCAATTTCAGAATCTCCCTGATGAATGGCCTGTTCTCCTTGGTCGGACTGACCTGTCCTTTAGGGGCGGAACAACATTACGGAGTGGAGTCGAACCCATGACTTTTGGTTTTCGACAGCGATCCCCGATATCTTAAATTTGATCTTTTTTTCTCGTATAATAAGAAGGATGTTATAAATGTCGGGTTGAGCAATAAATTATTCGACAAAAAAGAGGCACCTGGAGGGCAAGTGGTAATATGTGTTAAGTACAAAAAGGTCCTTATACTCTCTTTTTGCCCGGCTCGCAGAATTTCCCATACGATCGAAACAATGGAGAAAAAAGCAACTCCCCTGGAAAAGTGATAGAGAATGCATGTAGTCTAGAGCCAAATTATAGGTAAAAAAATTAAAGTGCAAATACTTATTGCATCTGGTGAGGATCTAGAAAGTTTCTTGCAAAATGAAAGACGATAGATTATCTATCCAAGAAGAGAGCAAAGATAGATAGTACTTGACGAACCTTAAGTGAGTGTGGGGTGATGTTTATTATAAATAGAAGCTCTAGAAGCTTCACCTAGTTCACTCGCCAAGTCTCTTTGCATCCACGGCTGAAACCCGGCAATTTGTAGGTTCAATTCATGTAGGATGTAAGCTCAATCGATTCTTATAAAGGCTCGCTTTCTTTTGGATTAAAAAAAAAAAGAGCTGCAATTGCAGGGGATTCATAGCAAGAGCCGCAAAATTATACAATGGGCGCCAGAGCGATGGTGCTTGTCGGGAAAATTAATAAGAACACAGCGTAGGAGTCTGACAAATCGGAATATAAAAGCAGTATATCAGGTAACATTTGCCCGCTGCTTAAAAAAATAGGAAAGGTGTAGACCTCTAGTTTAATGGGGCTGTTACTCCCAATTCTGCACTTTAGATATCAGTTGAACAAGTCATTCATCAATAGCCGAACTAAGGTGAGAGGCCCAAGTCCAATCTATTGGTCAATCGCGCAACAAGATTACATATGTTGGTGCCAAGGCGCAGAAGGAAATGAGCACGCAATGTCAATAAACGAATTCTATCATTATTGATGCTCCTTGGTTAGATGACCAAGATATTAGCGGAAACCGCATATGATCGAGAAAAGAGTTCCTATAATCACATGAAAATCGTAGAAGCCGGTTGTTAAGGAAAAGGTAGAACCATAAATGCTATCCGAGATCGTGAAGGGTGCTTGGTAATATTCCATTACTTGAAAGCCAGTGGATACTAAGCTTATAAATTGAAAAATGCGTTGCGATGAAGGATTTGTTCGTTCATCGCAGTATAGATCTGTTCTATAACGATCATAATCCTCTTCTTAGCTATTGTTCTTCGCCGCTTTGGGTTGTGGGGCATATTTCCTAGCCTCAGTGGGAATAGTGACTAGCGTTATAGGTTGTTTTTATTATATACGTTTAGTTAAAAGAATGTTTTTTTATACACCTAGTACATGGATTCTATATGAACCAATGGATCAGATGAGCAGTCACTCACTTTTGACAGCTATATGATTCCAGAAGATGATTCATAATTGGGTCAATCACGTTTATTAGAGGTTCGTGTGTACGAAAGAGTCTAACCATAAGTAGCGTGTTGTATTAGGTAGTTGGTCGAGTAAAGGCTGACCACCTCCAATTGATCGTCTTCTTTCACGAGCGTTAGCTATAAGCATCAACCATGGAGTCGCGTTCTTTATGGCTTTGTGACAAATTGAAGATATGAATGATCTACTTTATACTTCTATGTCTGACTCCTAAGTAATTTAACACTCTCAGCTCCTCACAATTATTGAACATATGAACCTTCGTTTAGCGTGCATAAGGGTCAATAGCGCACATAAGCGTAAGGGAGTCCATCTTTCGTCAATTAAAGAGGTAGGTGAAGAAGAAGTGGCGGTATTGAAGGTTAGGATATTTGGTCTTTTCACCATAGGCGACCCAATCAAGAATCCATTCATACCGGATTCAGAATGCATGAAGACAATCCCCCAGATCCAACTCATTACATCATGTATGATCGACAAAGCGATCAGTCCCTTTCAATCGTCAGAGAAAAGCTATTGCAGGTCAATCGGTGAATGCTCTTGTAGGCTTAGCTTAGAGCCCGATAAAGAGATGAAAAGTAGAGCGCACTCAAAGACAGAGCACGGAACTACTTAAGTGTTTAGGGCTTAGCTATCAGACATGAGAAACCGCGATCATAGATATGTTTTCCCTCTTCTACAAAAATCATCTCTCTCTCCCTGAAATTTTGTTTTCCCTCTCAAATATGTTTTCCCTCTTCTACAAAAATCAGAAACATTTCAGATCTAAAATTTCTGAAAAACAGACGGAGATGGGAAACTCTTTCCTCTTTCCTGTATCCCATATCTCTCTAATATCTTATCTCGCTCATATCTCTGGTAATCTAAGTAGATTTCTAGTTTAGATTAGATTTATTTTGGTTGTTATCTCTTTCCATAGGTTACAACCAAAGTTAGGGTTTTAACATAAGCATAAGTTGAGATCTGTTGTGTATTTTTATGAGTATAAGTTGAGATCTGTTTTGTTTTTTTATGGGTAAATGTTGACATGTGTTTTGGTTTTTTATGAGTATACCTGTTTTGCTTATATGTTCTTATTTTGTTTGCAATCTATTTCATTTAAGAACAACTGACCACCAGAGGGTGTGTCTTAGTTAGAAGGTTTGTTGTTAATGAAGGAGATCGGTGCAGCAAACCTCACTAACTAATTCATCCCCTCTATCATTACAGTTGGTTCATCAAAGTTTCAATAGTAATGTATTTTACTTCTTGGTTGATGGTTACAAACTAGAACAAGAGATGTCATATGACTGTGTTGGTCCTCCAAGGTTGTTTAAGGATTGTAGTAAATTCGTAATTAAAAATCAAGTTTTCTTGAAATGAATTTACTATTGTCTTTAAACAGCCTAGCAGGACTAGTGTACAATAAAGAAAGAGCTGTAGTTGTGTTTGATTCTAGCCATTCCCACAAGGTGTATTAGTATGTGGTGAGTAAGCATGAGTAAGTACATTAGTTTCTGTTATTATCATTAGTTTATCTTGGTTGATTTTTAATCACTTCATTGTCTTTGTCTGGCCAGGAGGCTTCTTTGAGCACGGGGCTGCTGCAGGACACCTTTTTCAACTTAAGGTTTGTCTACATATCATATAGTGTGCAATCTCTTTAGTTTATTATGTGGTACATGATTTGGAGTATTATGTGGTATTTTATTATCGTGTAGTGCTTTGCAATCGAGTCTCTTTGAGCCTTCCTTGTACGACAAGAAAGTCCCGTCCGGGCCTCACATGTAGGACATATGAGTTCTTTCAGACCTTCCTTGTGGGACAAGAAAGTTAGTGTGGGGTACGAGTGAGCAGAAAAGGGAGGAGGAAAGAAGCCCTGGTGAACCGTTAAGTGAACAAGTGTAAGCTTCACCGCCTAGGAGCTCAGTTCAACTAGAAGAGGCGCGGGGGAGCAAGGTGTGCCCCGAAATCGAGGACGAAGAAGATCAAATTTAAGATATCGGGGATCGCGGTCGAGAACCGAAATTCATGGGTTCGACTCCACTCTATAGCCCCTAAAGGATTTGCTCGCGGTTCCCTTTTTATTTCCTTTGCACATTTCTTGACCTTTCTTCTTGAGGACGGATACATTTCTAATGAAATTCTAGAAGTCAAGGATGAATTTCCCAACACTAGAAGTCCTACTCACAGAGATCATCAACATCCAGGTCGGTCCCAACTAACCCAATAAACAAAAGAAGACCGAGAAAAGCCCGAAAAGAACAATTAAGATGTTCTCAGGTCTGGTCAAGCTAGTCGTACAGGATCTGTTGGCTGGTGCTTGGAGTGGCACGTCCATTTCATTGCATCCTTGTGGTTGGCAGCAGACGCAGCAGCTGATGGAGCTGCAGTCCTCATGTGATCTGTTCAATATCCCTTTTTTTTTTACCAACTACTTGTACAGGAGCTGTGAGGTAGTTAGGGAGGTTAGGACTGCGCCATAGCGGTACCGGCCGAACTTGTTCATAGTTGCCTGACGCGCTGCTCGAATGTAGCAGCTTCAGTGCTCAAGCACTCATGTTGAGGTGCTGCACTGAATCTTAATTTTGAGAACCTGAGAGCATAACTCAGTGGTTTCTCACTGGCCTCCCTTAAAGGAGGGATGAGATCGAACCTCAGTAGTATAAAAAAAAAAGAAGATGTTCTCAGGTCTGGAAGCGTAGGGCCTAGTTTTGTTCCCAGGTAAGTTTCCGCAATTCGAGAAAAAAATATAAGTTGTATTAAACTCATTCCCGTCCCTCTGCTCATTAATGTTACCATTAACTGTTTCCTTGACTTGAGGCTTAGCTACATTACATTATTACCTTCATCAGCCTTGTCATCCTCATTAACTTTCTTAGGCAGGTATTGATAAACTGGTTTCTTACCCCGCTCGCAGAATTTCCCATACGATCGAAACAATGGAGAACAAAGCAACTCCCCTGGAAAAATGGGAATTTACGGGGGCCTGCACAAGTGGTGGAGCATGTGGTTTAATTCGATACAATGCACAAAACCTTACCAGCCCTTGACTGCTTTCGAATGAAACTTAGGATACAATCGCGAACATTCCACCGATCAATCAAAAGTTCTGCTAGGTTCTTAGTAGCGCCCTTTCTCGCGTAAAAGCGATCATCATTCGAACGCGTCAGCTGACACCTCCAGAAACAAAGTAATCCGCAAAGTATTCGAGGAAAAGTAAGCGTCTCAAAATCAAAGCAAAATGGGCGCTCTAATAAAGAAAATCCCTCTCAAGCGAAACTGAGGTAGTCGAGCAGTCTAAGAATATTGAATACAAAAAAAATTGATTCTACTTAGATAAAACAACTAGATCAAAACGTGGTTGAGCTCTTTTTTATAGCTGCGATGAAACATAGTAGATGAGATCAAGAAGGAGGATAGAGTCAAGGCGGAAGCTGCGGGTTCGAGCCCCGTCAGTCCCGACCTAAGATCCAATTTCATCGATCATCTCTGTGAATGCAATGTCTAGGCTCAATCCTTTCAGCTAAAAGTAGCCTTTTTGTGCGAAAGCACGCCACCAAACCAATAAGAAGAAACAAAAGGGCATGCACCACTCAAGCGACAGAAAAAACTATAGGTTCAAGCGACAAAAAAAAGGGGAATCAAAGAGGGAGGCTGATTGAGATTCCCATCGAAGCAGGCGAGCGAGGTTCGATTCCTGCAGGATGTAAGTTCAATCGATTCTTATAAAGGCTCGCCCTTATAGCTTATGGGGCACTTCACTCGAGGAAACGTAAAAAAGCGCTAAGCAGCCCCACGGCTAACGCTACACGAAATCAGGTTTTTATCGGACGGTTTGCATTTCTCCGGCGCTTTTTACATTGTCACGGTGGAAGAGGTCAGACATGGTTTTGGAAAGAATTCCAGGCTTACATGTGTAATTGTGAAACTTTAACCGGGTTTGTTAACTAATTTGAAATGAAAGTTAAATTTTTTTCTCTTGGAATGGAACGGCAGGCGCATCGCGCGTGGATTTAGACTAGTGGGATATTGATTTAATTGCAGTTTTCTGATGCTAAATTAGTGAATACATTGGTCTCGACGTTGCTGATTCAAAGAGCACCTCGTGCTTTCAATCCATACTTTTTCCCTGTTTTTGGCTGAGAGTTTCAATTTCCTCCATCATTTCAATCTTTATCATTTTCTCCAATCTAATAACAGTTGTTTAACTAGAAGAGTTCTAACGTGAACCATGCCAATACTCATCCACCAACAAAATTACAAGTGACTATTGCCAAAACTAGCAATACTCTGGTTATAATACCCACTTAATACGAGAAGTCATGTGATATGTAATAACCTCAATTTCTTTTTGTGTCAAAAAAAAAAAAAAAAAAAAAAAAACCTCAATTTCTTTTCTACTCATTACTTTTATCATGCTTGAAGTGAACCTATTTAAAATTCCACAATCTGCTCGATGACCAAGGATATGACTCATGATCTATAATACGATTTTTGACTAATCCGCCATGGCCAACTATTTACTAATATGACCTATAATATTGTACTCCCTCTATTTGAAAAAGATAGACACGTTTGATTTTTTTTCTTCGAAATATGACATTAATTCCACTGAATTAATCAAACTACCCAGGTATGCGATCTTATTTATTTCTCCTACACGATTCCCGGAATCAATTCGTTTGTGATATATTCAACTGGTATATGTGAAATCCAGAAAATGGACATGTAGAGAAAGAAATCAATATGTATAAAAGAAAGTACAAGGAATTCTATAGTGTGATTTTTTTTATAGTGTACTTTAGAATTCAACTACTCCAGTATAGAATTATAGTGTAGTTGTACATATTGATTTCTTTAGCGTGATGTCTATCCAGCATGTGTCTGTGAAAGTTCACCAATGTGCACACTGTAACCATGAATTAGCTTAGTATAACACTCATAGACTAGTGAAAAGATTCTAGTTTAATGTTCCAGAATCCAGCATTTGAATGTGGCGCAAACCCTTTATTCCATGCCTAGTCATTTAAGGCTTAGTCTAATGGGAGTGCTAGATCTACCAATAACTAGCATGACACATCAGATTTATAACAATGTTTTTAGGACTAAGTCTAGCGCTGAATCATATAAATGGTAAAGTGCCAGATAATCTCAGCAATCAGATCTAAAATATATGTTATTAGCCATCAGATCTAATGAGAATTTTTTTTTTGACGATAAACCATTTAGCGTGAGTTTGCTTTTTTGTCGCTGGATGATTCATCGCCTAACTAGCAATGCTACTTCCACTGCTAGATATATCTAGAGAGAGAAGTAGTATTCAGGGAATATACCACGCTTTTAGTAGAAGAAGTAGCACTCCCATTAGACTTTAGCCTAAGATCAACTTCAAAGGTATCTGCTGGTTTATAATTTTTATTCACTTTTGGTATCTTAGATGAAAATGTCTCTGAATCCATTGCAAGGTGGTGGAGACAGATGATATTATTAACACTATGCAGAAGCAGTCTCATACTCCAAAGCTGGGTTGCACAGACGCACCGATTTTAGGTCCGAGTTCCCGTCGGACTCGTGTCGGACACGGACGCGGACACGACACGCATACGACACAGTCAACTCGGTCAACTCTCTACTTTAAAGTGATAATTTAGTATGTTCTCCCTTGAAATTCGAACTCTCAAGGTCATAATCCCACCTAAGAAGCTCAACCATTGGGCCATTCACGCTTTTGTGTGTAAGTTGTATATTTTCAACATTTTATACTATTTCTCCTAGCATTAATTTCATATATTAGTATACTTAAATTATATATTTACTAAGTATATAAACGTGTCCGCGTCCTACAATTTTAAGACCTCGCTCGTGTCCGCATCTGTATCGTGTCGTATCCGCGTTTCCACGTCGGCCGTGCAACCCATCTCCAAAGTCCAAATCTTGGTTTTAGTCCGGTAAATCCATTAGCTTGTAATGGTTGATTGACGTATGAAAAATCAAAGTTTGCATGCCTTGAATGTTGCAGTTAGAATATTCGGTAGATCCAGACCATTAATGGAGCCACCGAATATCCCAACCACCATCCGTACATGCACAATAAAGTAACCATTCGGTTGCTCGAAATCTCTTCTAAGCTACCGAATCTACACTCGGTAGACTTCTAAGCTACCGAATTGTACTCGGTGGCTCAAATGGTTACCGAATCATATTGGTTTTTGGTACAGAATATTGGCCAAACCTCATCTATATTCGGTGGCTTAATTAGCTACCGAGTGATGCTTTCCAGTACTACTCGGCAGTTTGTCTTTTTCATCGAGCTACCGATTGTTGTTAATTTTTCAATTTAGTTGTCTGATGTTTTCAATCTTCTTTGTAGCTTGTACCCTTTGGGGACCTTCCCGAGGATGATGTTGTTGAATATGATTCATATTTGCGACCCGATACCTCCTCACACTATCTAACTGACTTGGTATGCCTCATTCACTTGTATTTATCTATGATTTTATCCCGTTATGGTTGGTTTTCTAATTGTTGTGACTTTCTCGTCTAGACATGGAAAGAGAAGAAAGATGCAAAGGCTTGGCTTGAGGCGCATGCAAAAGAGATCATGTGCATAGTAACCACGGGTCGAAATTCAAGGTGGAATAGATTTGAAATGATTTGTGAGTGCGGTAGGAAGGATGAGAGTCATAAAGCAAAGGGTGATAAGTATGTAAAGAAGACCGACGTGATTTACAATACTCATTCAAAGAAGACCGATTGTCCGTTCAAGCTTCTTTTTAATGTAGGACGTGATGAGCGTTGGAGAATGAAAGTAATGAATGGTTATCACAACCATGATGATCCGGAAAGTCTTGTTGGGCACGTTCCTTATGCTAAGTTGACTCCACCTCAAATGGATCTTGTAAGGGCGATGATGGGCATAAGTACCGGGAATCAAATCCTCACTATGATAAGGGAGCAAGACCCCAACAACTTGTCTACTTTGACTACAGTTAAAGCCGCGTAAGCCATGTTTAGAAAGCTGGATTGGGATGGTCGATTGATTATGTCTCAATCGGCTTGGTTATGCGAGCAATACAACTACACAATGAGAAGACAAACCATTAACGGGGAAGTGAAACGTATTTTTTTGGCGCATCCGGATATGATTAAACTTGCAAGATGCTTCCACCAATTTTTGTTGATTGACTGCACCTACAAAACCAATAAATACAACATGTCGTTGATCAATATTGCTTGCCACACATCGGACAAACAAAGTTTCACCGTGGCTTGGGGATTGATGGATAGGGAGATCGAACCAAGTTATGTTTGGATGTTGAACAAGGTGAAGGGTCTTTACAATCCGGGTGAAATTCCAAACGTTTTCGTTACGGACAACGAACAAGCCTTGATGAATGCCATCCAAGAAGTATTTCCGGGTTCCCACAATATTCTTTGCACTTGGCACATCCAATGTAACATCAAAGCGCGTTGCAGAAAGCATATTCAACCGAAAAGGCGTCCAAAAGGTGCGGACATTGAATTAGAGGAACGGGAACGTCTTAGTAAACTCACCGATGCACAACGAGAGTTAGAGGAAAAAAAGTTTGAGGAGGAGTTTAAGGATGGTAACCGATTATTTTTGCTATTTCAAAAAGGATGGGATAAGATTGTTTGGTCAATGACCGAGGCAGAGTATGAACTGAACCTGGAGGCTTGGATATTCGAGTGGAGTCAGAACCCAAAACACAAGTTGGCAGTAGAGTATTGTCAAAAACAGTGGTTGCCGCTAAAGAAGATGTTTGTCCGTGCATGGACATATGATTATAAAAATTATAAGAACGAGGCAACAAGTGTGGTGGAGGCTCAACATGGGAGACTGAAAAGAATTCTTCAAGGAGGTCAAAATGGGGTTGTGTCGCTCCAACATGGTATTCACGAGTTCACCAAGCGTGATTTGACCAGAATAAAGGCAAAAATGGAGTGGAGTAAGCAAAGATATTTTAGAAAGTACAAAGGTCATCCACTTCTTCGTGGTTTAACTTCTAGAGTATCGGGATGGGCCATAAAGCACATGATGAGAGACTTTAAGTGGTATATGGAGCACGGTGTGCCGGATGATAATTGCAATTGTAAGACGATGTCGGGATTGGACTACCTTGTCCGCATAAGCTTGATAAGTACGTACACAGAATTGATATGAATGACATTGATCCATTTTGGAAACAACTATCTTTCACTCCAAATCCCTCAAAGAACCCCCAAGTTGCTTTTATGGAAACGTCGTTGTGTCATCGGATCGCTACAATGTACGACGAGAACGATTTTTCTCAAAAGCAAAACCTCCACGACGACTTGGAGGTGGCAATGCACCCCTTCTTAAATTTAGATGAAGAACCAATGAAGCAAAAGCCACCAGGAAGACCGCCAACCCTTAAACCAAGAAAACTAGAAAGACTGGAGTTGAAGAATATGAAGATTTCAGCCACAAAGCAGCAGAATTCTTCTGAGTGTGATCCTTCTCTGCATGAGCACACTGAAGCTGACTTTACACCGGATCTGGTTCCACAAAAAAAAGGGGACGACCCATTGTTGACAATGGAGAATGTTCAAGGCAAGTGAAACCAAAGTCGTCGACAAGGGAGAGTGTTGGTGATGTGTTGGTAAGAACTATGGTTACAATGACTCAATGAGTTCTAAGGTCTGTAAAAATTATTAACTTCTAAGGTCTGTAAAAATTGGCATTGTAAACCTGACTCAATGGAATTAGTGCATTGTAAAAATTATGAACTATGTTGTCCATTGCTGCATTTCTCTTACGAGGATAAAATGAGAAGTTAAAGGAATTGTACTCTGAAGTTGAAGACAAGATTGAAGAGATTTAAATATAATTGTTAATGTCAAGCTCTTCTAAATACAATATCAATTTCTGCCATTAATGGGGTGACCGTCAATGTAACAAACATGAACAACAAACAATTTGTGAATTTGTTTAGTAGTCTTCTTCTTTTTTACCCACTGTAATTCAAATAACATTTAGAAGTAAATGTGAATTTGTTCAGTTAATCTCCAAAAGCACGAGACATTGCCAGGCCAGAAGCATCTTTGTCTGGCAACCAAACTCGAGCAACATCACCCTTGTGCGCGAACACCCTCCTATTACGGCTTCAGCTAAGTGTTTGTTCCTTGATGGCAAGCCCTATAGTACTCCAACATCAAAGAAAATCTACAAAGAATGTCACCAAAACATCAAAGATTTGTCTACAAAAACAGGGTAAACAAACCAGAGTTTTCATCATAAACCTAAATCTCACTACATTGTACATAAAATGAACTCTTCCGAAGCATCATAACCAATTCGGTCAACTTCCAACTAGGTTTTGCAGCAGAGACAAGATTTTATCATTTTACATAGTGATTTGACATGCTAATATGGATTACCTTCACAACCAGAAGAGGGTAAGTCGCCACAGTAGCTCCTAATTTTGCCACAGCTCTGAGAAGAAAAGTCTAGCCAATCACAGAATAATGACATTAGGCACTAGCATCAGATTTGAACTAGTATAACCCCAAGGATGACGATACAAAACTCCAAAGACATGGTGTTATAACAGAGCTTACCTCCCAAGCAGTAACGCCATTGTTTGCTTTACCAGTCAAGGCACGTCTTGCCATCTTCTTTAGTAGGGTCTCGTAAATCATGAACTGTATGGAAGGATTGCTAACCTATAAACAAAAAGAACTTTTGCTCAGTGGCCCTGCCATGTTAGAATTCTAAGTAACTTACATCTCGACTCAAGTCTTCTGGAATAAGTTGAAAAGGAAGTTACTTTACACTGACCATCAAAAGTGTTGGGATCAAAATCAGGGTCACCAAAGTGTAGTGGCATCTACAGGCAGGGATTAATGTTTTATGACAGTAAGAAAACTATTCACACCGTTAATGCTACAATATAATGAAAGGGGAATATCCAAATTCTAGTCATTAAGGGGAAAATATAATGAAATATAATGAAAGTCGTATTATAGAGCTACCACTCTTCTTTCTTTTCTTACTATAATGTGTTATAAAGATTTGACCATCTAAGAAGCGCACTCCCAGCAAGGAAACTGGACTGCAAGATCCAAACAAATCTAACCAATGAGAAATATTGATACACCTTAGAGTTATGCAGTAATTCGATATAGAAAATTATAGATAGACCATGCTCACCTGTAAGTGTTGCTCCATCCGTTGACTGCTAGAGGCTTCACCAGGGCAGTCATCATCTGCATTAAAAAAAAAGTTCATCACTATGACCACCATCACTAAGCAAGCGTTTACAAAAAAAAAAAAAATCTAAGCAATGACTACTACTGTACACAAATTTTAGTGTATCATAAGAGTCCATGAACTTTAGCTGTCTTATTATAACGCGAATATGAGATAGCTAATGACACAATTAGGACTACCAATACCATACATATCAGACAAATTGAGACAAGCCACAAAAAATTCAGACATGAAGCAAACATCTACAGTACTCTCGAAAGGTCATGGACTCTGTGGGGAAGACAAAGTTGGAACTAGGATAAGGAAGCCTCCATCACTGATCCAATTCCACAAACCCCATGAAACCTGCAGCACCATATGAAACACAAAACAAAAGAAAGAAGATTCTCCCAAAGTTTCAATAATAAACCTACCTTTCAGCACATTATAGTACAAAATAAATCCTACCTTTCATCAAATCGTAGCACAAAATTAACATTGGCTTTCAGCATATTGTAGTACAAACTTAACTGAGTACATTAAATTTCACTACAAAAGAACTCTTCCGCAGCATCGTAACCAATGTGCACGCGCTATCTTCAGAAGTTAGCGTTAAGGTTAGAGTTTTTCGTACGTTTTAAGTCCTTGGTCCATTAAAGTATGGCCGACACAAATGCCCTGTGTCTCCACCCTTACAACTCCCCTCTTATAGGTGAATAGATCAGGCCGAACTAGTGCCACAAAGCTAACAGGGTGATGGAGGAAGATCCCTGATTTAGGCAAAGAAATAGATTAGTCACTCTGCTGATAACGCAACTAGAAGGTAAAAGAAAGAAAAAATAGTCACTATACCACATAAACCATCTGATTTCACATGCCAATCCCTATAAAATTTGCACATGTCACTTAAGAATTGAGTATGTCTTCCTTTTGATTCCCTCAAGTCAGAGAGGTCTTCATCTGAAACAGAGATCAAAATTAATAGTCAGTGGGATTGCCACACAATTTATAAAGAAGTTACAAAGACTGAAGAGGCTTGGTGGGGATGGGGGAAGTATGAGCAGACCTGTTAATGTGCATTGTGTCGTGATGTTTATGCCAACAACATCGATATTAGCCCCGGAAGTGAACACAACATCAGCTGCCTCTGGATCTCCATATATCTACGAAGATAAAGATAAAAGCCAACGTTATCTTACTCACTTGTTGGTTAAGAACGGCTGTTATTTGCAGGGTAGTAAAAGAAGGAAACTAGTGCTTACGTTGGCTTCAGCAGCAGGGTTGACATTTCCAAATGCAAAGAAAGAACCACCAAGTACGACTATTCTCTTTACCTTGCTTGCGAAGGATGAATCACTTTTAACTGCCTGATGCAAAGAAAATCAAATCTGATGAACTCTATGATACTTGTCCATCACTAAACAAGAAAAAAAAACTTCAATGAAAAGGATATTCTACTGACCAATGCCAAATTCTTCAATGGCCCCAAGGCAAGTATAGGTTCAGGGCACCAAGTATGGAAAGATAATTCCTTCTCCAGAATGCCTCGAGTGTGTGCCGGAAAATCCGCACAAAGACATGGTTAAAGAAGAAGAGAGTGAAATTGCCTCATGGGTTTCTCACTCCCAATTGTTACCAAAATAAAAATCAATATCTCTATACTATTACTCTACAATAAAGGCTCAAAACATCAAAATGAAAAAGCCAAATTTAAGGGGTTATTACACAGAACAATCAAAAAAGTCACAATTATAGACCAAAAAATGTGAACTTACTGTCAACACCGGAATTCTTAAGCTGTTCAAGAGCAGAAACACTAGAAGCCCTAGCATCATTCTTATTCTGAAGATCCAAACTTTCAGCAGAAACAACCTCACATCTAGGGTTCAAAGAAGCCCCTCTCTTAACGATTCTTCTATTACCAACAACAATTGGTTTACAGTAAACCCGGAATTGAGATAGAGAATTTGTTGACGAAGAACATGTCTATCTCATGTCTTGTTTGCCGAAGAAGACATGTCTATCTCAATTTGTTGAAAAGAGTTGAGATTTTCAAACATGTCCGATTGAACATGTCTATTGAGATAGAGAATTCCGATTGAACATGTCCGATTGAACATGTCTATCTCAATTTGTTGAACCCTTGGTAATAGTTGGTAATAGAAATTTCTATCTCATGTCTTGTTTGCCGATTGAACATGTCTGTTGTTGAAAAGAAAAATGGAAAGAGTTGAAAATCTGTTGTTGTTTTTGGTTTTGGAGTGTTAAGATCTAAAGAAAAATGGAAAGAGATGAGGAAGAAGAGGAAGAGGATTTTTAATTGAAGAAAGAAGAAGAAGAGAAGTAGAGTAATCCGGGTGGGTTTACGGGTTTCTAAATAACGGGTAAACTAGAGGAGTTAGCTAGGGTTAGTTGGTCTGGTTAAATTCGAGTTGTAACAGTAAAATCGCTAACTAGATCGGCCCAAGACTCGGAACAGACATGGACTTCTATTTTCGAAACAGTTAAACAAAAAACGCATTTGGGTGCTACAGTGGGACACTGTTGCCGTTTTCTCTAGATAAAAACAAGTTGCTTCTCACCCAAAGTGGGTGCATTAATGGAACTTCTGGGAAGAATAAAGTTTAATTGGCTGATTTAGGGGCCGGGTGAATTACTAGGGAGACTGGGTGTGTTATAAGGGGTGTCAAAAAACAATGAAAAGTCTAAATTACCCTATTAAATTAAGGATGAGATCAAAATGACTCTAAATCATTAAGATAACCCTAAAACCTAAACAAAAAACTGAAAATCAGTTTCATTTTATTTTCAACGCCTCTTTCTTCTTCATCGTCCCTCTTTCGCCCTTGGTGAAATAGATTGAAGAAAGTGAAGAACATGAAGAACATGAGGAAAACAATGGAAAAAGTGATGAAAACGAGATTCTTGATGAAATAAATCCAGATATGCGACTCAGGTACAACTAATTAACAAACCCATTGTTTAATTTTGTGTATGATTCAGTTTTTATGCATGGATTGATTGATTGAATAGTAAAAAAAGGGTTCAGTGAGATTTTCGTCTGGAATATACCCTAGAAATCCAACCGAAATTTTTAAGTTTCCAGAATTTTCATCTGGATTTCTTAAGTATTGCATGCGTATATTCCAGACGAAAACTAAGTTAGCAATCGTGTCAAACCAACCCAGCCGAAAATAGGGTTAATTGTGAAAAACCCAGCCGAAAATCAAATTTGGGAAGTGGTTTTCGGTTGAGTTTGGTAGGTACAATCCAGACGAAAATTCTTCTGGAATCCTTTTTCCCAAGCTTATTTTCGTCTGGTTTTGTGCAAAACATCCACACGTTTTCGGTTGAGTTTGGTAGGTACAATCCAGACGAAATTTGGTTTCAGCTGGATTTGTTGAACAAAATCCAAACGAAATTTGGTTTCGGCTGGATTTGTTGAACAAAATCCAGACAAAATTTGGTGGTGGTGATGGCAACACTGATGTTGGTGGTAGTGGTGGTGGCGGCATTGATGCCGGTAGTGGTAGTGGTGGTGCCGGGGGTGTTGGAATAGTTTAACAACTAATCTTAGTTTAGTTAAACTAATCTGATTGATTAGTTATAATTAAGTAGGGATAGTTTGGCAATTAAGAAAACTAGTTGATCACCCGTGCTACGCACGGGTTTGTTTGCCTTATTTGATTTATGAACGTAGTAAAGTCCAGGTCTTGAAATCAACTTCATGAAGAAACCAAATATCAAGAAAAGAAAAAAATTACTGATAAAATAACAATATCCAGTGACCCTATGTGTATTCCTAATTTAGGGGATGAATTTGTGATTTTTTATTTTATTTTTCAAAAAGATTGTTTTATTTATTTTATCTTGAAATCAACTTCATGAAGAAGCCATAGTCTAATAAGTCAAAAATCTCCCAAGCAAGCATCATGCACAGACGACCAACAATCATGTAAACAATACTCATACAACTCTTAATTGCCAATCTAGATGACCTGATCAAAATGAGATTCTTTGAACCATTGATGAAAGTCAATAAGAGGTCTTTATATGTAGCTACTAAACTGAAGTGATGAGAGGATGAGAGCATCATAATTGAAAGTGATGTTGAAGAGATTATCTTGCAAATCAACATGAAAACCTTTCAGGGAAATCAACGAACACATTAGATGTTCCAAGACATAAAACCCTAACCTCTAAATTCAGATGTATGTCGTTTGTTTATGTAAACCGGTTGGCAAACAATGTAGCTCATGAACTTGCCCAGTGAGCTCAGTCTAGCTCTAACCATATGGTGCGGTCAGTTCCACCGGTTTGGTTATTGCCCGTCTTATGTGCAAATCATATGGAAGAATAGTGGTCTGTTTGGTTACATTTGCTTAAGTAGCTTCTAAAGTATGATGGCAGGGAAGAAATGATGTAACTGGGGATGATAATTGAAGACATAAATGTCCTCAGAAATGAAGACCCGTGAATTATGGACTCAGTTCATATACACCAGTGAATTATGTACTGATTAATATGTTAGTTTCTTTTATGTTTTAAATATTACAATGAAGACTTTGATTAAAATATTTACATAGGGAGATATTCATACTGAATGCCGGCACATTCCTGTGAATCTTGGAGTTACATGTTTATGTGTGTGGAAACTCATTGTACATATTCTTGCCATCTATTTTAATTAACCCGTGAATTTCATTAAAATGGATTAATATGTTTTTGTGTGTTGAAACCCATTATACGTAATCTTGCTATCTATGTTAATTAATCTGTGAATTTTGCAACAACTATTTTACAATCCCATAATAACTACTAATTCATTTAAAATTATGTAATAACCTACGCGAGCATAGTGAAGTGAACTATAATCATTCAGACAGATTCTCACATTTAACTTACATGATCTACCCATGTGTGACCGACATATCTCCATAGTATCTCATCTTCGAACCCGTTATGCTGCTCTCTCATAGCCTTCAGGCTTCGATCAATGCCATAGTCATTGGAAAACTGCTACGCGGTTGCAGCAGTTTATTTCACTACCGGACAAACACGTTCAATACACATTACACTTTTATTTTACTACCGGACAAACTTCTAATCAAATTTACACGCGTATTAAGATGCTGGATAATCAAGACAAAGAATGGCTTATAACCGAAGCAAATATATCTCGACACTAAGTAAATAGAAATTACAAAGGTAACGGAACACTTGTTCTTGGACCTCCTACACATACCACCATCACCTAGATAAACGCCCTTAAATCTACTCTACCACCGGGAAAACTCCTCTAGCTGACCTTCACAACGCCATCGATACACCAACATCTACATACACAGGGCACCACCAGCTTCACAAAAAGTTTTCATTTGCACCCTACAAAGATATCACCAACAAGAGAAAAACACAACGTTTGATTTTTCAAACATGTAATTTGCTTGACGAAAACTTCTTTAAGTTAATGAACAAAACCTTTAGTCTCTTGTTTGGTCTTCGAGGTTGATGTCCACTAACGTATTGCAGGTCAATTTCTCTTGTATTTCTCTTAAGTGCCT
>JAJJMA010157155.1:0-47789 GCA_023529015.1 Papaver nudicaule | reverse complement strand
CAATCGATAGCTCGACTTTTTTTAGCTATTGATTGTTGTAATAGGCAGTTATTAGCTTTATACGATACATTTTGAGAGCCCAATCCCTGTAGTTCATCCTAAAAGAGTTTTTCCCTTGACAATTAAACTATTGGACTATCTTTCATCTCAATTTTTCTGTTTTACATCTCAGTGAACATAATGAGTTTTCAAAAGTATCTATTTCTTGCTTTAGTTTATGAACATAGTTGTATTATGAGCACAACAAGTCCATATACGGGAGGCTATGATAAAAAAATCCCTAATTCATTCAAGATTTTTAGTTAAAGTTACGGTTTAAAAAAGAGGTTTTGATAATCCCTAATTTAAGATCTCTTGTTGTGAGTGTAGAAAATACCTTCACCCCATAAAAGCATCCTAGAGGTGAAGTTGTGTAAGACAATCATCTCAGAGAAGTATGGAATCACTTAGGAAGGGCCACAACGACATGAATTTAAGGAGACAAAAGTATACTATGGAGATATGAATATCAGCGATAGTTCTCGGAGAACAGATGGGCGAATATATGTCTACGAGTGGGTGAGAAGTAGTTGAGCATCTAAGTTAGGTCAGAACGGATATATTGTCAGATTTGACTCATTGACTCAGTGGAAGACGCGTCAGCAACCCTTATCCAAATGAAGATCCATTCGCCGAAGGACATAATGTGAAGATGGAGGTCGCCGACTCACCATGTCGGCGAATAAGATAAATAGTTTTCATACCCGTCAATATCTTTGTTAGCTGTAATTCATTATGTAGGTCGTCTATATAAGGAGTGAAACCCCTCATTTGCGAGGGGTTGAGCGAATTTTAGTCTGGTCTAGTGAGAGGAAAAGTAGAGTTATCTCCTTGCTCTCCGTAGCCCAGTACTATGTGAGTTGTGTTCTAAAAGATTGAAGTGTTAGTAAAACCAAATAATGTAAGTGAGTTGCTAAATCTAAGTACTGTGTGAGTTGCTAAATCTAAGTGAGGTGAGTGATGTACTTAATCTTAATATAGTGAATTCCCTTGGATGTATGCCTCTAATCACAGAGGAAGAACCAAGTAAATCCGGTGTCTGGTATCTCTAACCCTTTATCTCTGTGTTATTATGTTGTTTCTTTGATATGGTGTTGCTCATGTGATATATATATATATATATATATATATATATATATCTAATTTTGTTGTATGGGTGTGTTGTATAAGATCCAAAGATGGGATTTTATACAGTTACGTTTTGGCGCTACATTAGGTTTTGAATTTGTTTTGCCATGTTTTTCCATCAGTATGCTTTTTATGTTTTTTGTTTATGTAACATGTTTAACTACAAAAATGCTATCTTTATCGCATGTCTCCGTAAAACATGTCATTTTTGATATGTCTAAGTCGCACAGTGATATCTATCGGTGTAATATTTCCTTTTTAAGCACGTTTCAGTTCTGGTGATACCTTCTTTGGCTTGTTTTTCGGCTAAATGAGTTTGGTCCGACAAGATTTTGTCTGTCTAGATAATCTTGGGAATAACTTGTTCACGTAAGTGTTTTTATATACTTGGTTAGATTCTTATGCTCCTTGTGATACTGAGACTTAGGCCATCATCTTAGTCTAATGCTTGTTTACAACTTTGGTTAGTTATGTCTGTGAAGTTTGCTAACTCAGATAGATTTGTTTGCATTTTCTGGGTTTTTGGTAACATCTCGAGATTTATTTTGTAAGTTCTTTCAAAAAATAAATCACCATACAACTTTAGATCCAAAAAATGTTAGTTGCTAAAGATTTTTGGTGTTTTTAGGTCCTTTAGAATTTTAGGGTATATTTTCATTTTAGTCCCTGCTCACCTCTTAGGTCACATTCTTCACATAGTACAGCTTTGTCTGCCATTTTTGTCATATACTAGGTCATCTTCTGAAAAGTATTCTAACTACCTCCACTAACTTACTCGACATTAACTATCCGTACGTTCAGTCTGATACTGCCAGGAAGTGCATTTGTCTTGTCTTGCAGATATTCGCTGAATGGGGTCCAAAAAACAAAGGCAACAAAGAGCCGGCGAATACCATTTCCAAACTCCATATGCAGACTCAACCGTCAGCATCTATTAGTCAGCATAAAACTAGAAGGAAAGGCGGTGGAATGCAGCCTCCAGGCTTCGGCAACTCTTTTCTCAACGGCGAGCCACTTCAGCAGCCACAAGCGAAGCAACAGAATAATCATGATAATGTAACAATGGTTGACGATACTCACCTCGACGATACAGTAACAATGATAGAGGCTAATAACCATGGGCAGAAGGGTGGCAAAGGTGTTGTCGGTGAAACCCAGAATGTTGTCGTCGAAACTACAAATGTAAGGGTTGAGAACCAGAATATAGTCGCCGAGGTGCAGAATGTTGTTGGAGAAACCGCGATTACACCTATAGTAATTCCAGGGGAGAATGTAGGTTCTACTAGTGCTACAAAGACCATGTTACAGAAGTTTCTTGAAGTCAGTACCAAGAACCAAGCCCAGATGCAGTTGCAGATGCAACTACAAATGGAAATGGTCCAAAAGAGTAACAGAGAGATAATGGAAGAGAATAGGAGGCTTATGCAAAATTAAAGCAAGAGTCGTCCTTCTCAATCACAGCCTACTATCCATTCTCAGAAATGAAAATGGAAGGATACAAAGATATCCAACTCAACGGTTAAAGGAGGATAAAAGAGTATGAAGTATGAGGAACCAAAGAAAGATGAAGAAGGTTTTGATGATTCTGGAAATGATGATGGATTGCATGAGACTGTAAGAAGGGAGTTACGGCAATTACGAAAACAAGTTGCGGGCATGGCTGATTCGACGAAGGATCTCAAGCTAGCTAAAGAAATTTCAGAGGCTAAAAAGACACAATTCACAGATAAAATCACGCACGGATACATATATAGGAAGTTTGTAATGCCATCCTTTGCTTCAATCTGTGATCGAACCTGAGACCCAACTTAGCATTTGAGAAGCTACAAATGAGATTTGGCGGCATGGACTGGTTGGGATACGTGTGCGAAATATTTTCTGCTACTCTCAAAGAAGAGATATTGACTTGGTTTGATGGCCTGGAAGTGGATTCAATTGGTACGTACATTCAAGGAGCTAGAAGCACTGTTTTTGGTAACTTATATCCAGAACAATCGTACCCAACCAGGAGTAGAAAAGTTATCCGCCATTAAGAAGCGACCATCTGAGACCTGCAAGAGTCATATTTCTAGATGGAGAAAACTTAGCAGTGAAGTGGGGACAGCAGTCTCCGACAATGACAAAATACGAGCATTCATCAGCTCTATGGAGTCAACGGATCCTATGTTTAAATCCTTATATTGGGATACCCCAAAAGACATGAAGACGCTTCGTACGTACTAAGAAGAATGAGTGGATGTATCTAGAAGAAATTCAAGAAGAAGAGCTACGACAAAAGAAGGAGAAGGCGAAACAAATTCACTCTATCAACAAATTTTCCCCAGCGGAGATGGAAATAAAGAAAGAATGGCTCAAAATGGAGCAGCATAGATTAGCGAAAATCCCATACTCGGCGGTTGTGGTTCCTGAGGCTTCGCAGAAACAGGTACATCATCAGTCCGATAACTATCAACAATGGAACTCAAATAAGTGAGATAACTATGAAAGAAGAGATAGACAAGATAATAGGAATAGAAATGATGGCAGAGGTGGACGTGACAATCAGCGACATGGAAATAGCGACAGGAGGCACAACAACGACAATCGAAAGTTCGCCGAGCGTAAAACATGCCATCCAGAGTTCCAATATGCTACTCTTCCAAAGCTTTGTGTTTCTTATACTGATGCCTTGGACAGATTTGAGAACTCTAAGTGCAGAGACGACATTCGATATCCTCACAATCGGGAAAATCCTCAGTATCCTTCATCTAATACTAACCTTTTCTGTCAATTCCATCAGTTTCATGGTCATTCTACAGAAAACTGTATAGGTGTGCAGCGAGAGGTACACATATTCATTCGACAAGGGAAATTCCAGGAGTTTCTTGAATTTCCACCAACACCAGTAATCATGGTACATCCAATCCAGGTTGTTCAAATGCTAAATGTATTTGAGGTAAAAGTCGAAAGAGATCTCCTCGAATTATATTGCTTCTCAATTGTACAATTGGCGATCACTAGAGATGAGTTCCACAACAATGTTATGTCAAGAGTGCATAAGAGAGACATAGCAGAGAATGAGATTTGTAGTGTCGCCGCCAAACAAACACCATTATTGGAATGGATGAAAGCGCCTGTGCATTTTTCTGCGGCAGATGTGCCAGCTGAGGAAAAAATCACAATGATCCCTTGGTGCTCACGATTCAAATGGTAAAGTTAAAAGTTCCAAGAGTACTTATTTATCCAAGGAGTTCAGTGGATATTCTTTTTGATCCACCTTACCAGGCAGTGTATTCGAAAGACTCGCCGATTGAGTCGCTGATTCCATCAAGTATAATATTTATGGATTCAATGGGATTGCATCAAAGTCTAAGGGTGAAGTTACATTAAAGGTTGTCATCTGTAACTCATTGGCCCTTAATACTACATTCTTCATTATGGATGTGGATTCGCCGTATGCTGCCATTCTGGGAAGGCCATGGCTGCATAGTCTGAAAGGGGTTCCTTTAATATATCATCAGAGGTTGCGGTTCCAATGCCTGAGGGTGTCGCCGAGTTCGAATGAGATCCCGCTGAAGCAAAATCTTGTAATGAAGTATACATTAAGATGCACGAAACTAGAAAGGCGAGAATAAATGAAAAAATGAAGCTAGGGAAAAAAAAAACTCAAAGAGCAGGAAATCAAAGAGTTAGTCGCCGATGAAAAAACAGGGGTACCGAAATACAACCAACTTTTCGTTTGGGCTCGTGAGACTTATGGTCAGATCTGGACGATCTCAAAAATCAATATCCAAATCTGTATAACCTGAGTTGTGATCACAAGTGATCAATTCCTACAAAGACAAGTCTCTGTAAATCTTTATTTAAGATTTGGAATTAACGTCAGGTTATGAATAACGTACTTCTCGTGTTTGATTTAATTATATAATCAGAGAATATAATGCGGAAAGTAAAGCACACAAGACACCAGAGATTTTTTTAACGAGGAAACTACAACTTGTAGAAAAACCTCGGGACCTCGTCCAGACTGAACACCGCACAGTACAAACTGACTACAAACACTAGCCTACTATAAGACTTCGGTCTGGGATGTAGCAGAGACCAATTCCAACCCTCCAAGCGAACTGGCTACTGTCGCACTCCTTACGTCTCTAGATCCCCCACAGATCGTCACGCACTTGATTCCCCTAGATGACGTCCTTTACAGGCCTAGGAGTTGCTTTAACCGATGTTAAAGGCTTGTGTCAACAATTCCGGCTTTGCAACCTCAACTGTCAACTGTATGTTTGAACTGTCCTGTATCAGTTTGCCATACACAAAGTGACTTCCTTCGGATTGCTCCAGGTCATACGAAAATCTACTTACAAGCGGGGGCTGACAAGTAAACCGAGTAAACTATGCCCAACTTGTCTCTACCTCAGTTGTAGAAAGAATCACTTAAGAAACTTATACAACTTGAGCTAACTAGGTCTTACAACACCGAGTGCAGCCGTGCGTTGCTTCCTTTCGAAACCCTGTGTGTAACGTATCAGTTATTGATTGGCCTTATATCAGAAGAGAAGAACCGTAGAATAGACAAGAACGTGCAGACAATTACTTACTTGATTGTAAGTTCGCATGTTTTTTCTCCATTGATAGATACCTACCACATTAACATAGAAAATGGAATAGTTGAGTAGATAGAGCTATACGAACTGAATCTATTGTGTACATACATGAAAAAGTATGCTAAAATTCTCCTTAGCTTAATCATTTCAATGCCCTTGAGACTCAAATTATCATGAGTTCACCTCCCTTACTGAGTTCAGTAGCTGCGAGAATTGAACACCAGGTCTTCAGTTAAACCACAAGAGTCCTCTCCTCACTCCTTACCTGTCATGCTTAGCGCGGTAGCAGTTCACTGCTCCATGAATTGGTTCCACTCCCGTTGATTCCTAATGATAATGCCTTGGGATCCTTCTTATCGTATGTGCCAAATGATACTGCCTCCTGAAGTTAGCCAAAACTTCCCTTCATAGCTGTACTGACATGCAACCCATTTCTCATCCAAGAGGATGTTTGTTGTCTGCACATCACGGTGAATGATTTTTTGTTTGGCGGTTCGAAGAATTGAACTCGCGACCTCAATGAAAAGGGGCTTTAAACTTTCGCACGTTATTTTTAAGCTGCAGTTACATCTCATAGTTTGGTTTGCTTTATAAGCTCAGTTGTAAGCTGACATTATGTCAATCTTGTCGTACGTGAGACGTAGGTTGGGGCTTGAAATTGTTCACCCTTTCATTGCCTTCTCTGTGGTTGACGGGCCATGTACACTGGACTACCTTTCTCAGGGTTCAGGTAATTAAGATGACGATGATTTTTATAAAACGACTCAGTTTCTGTTTGAAATTCATGTTTAATGGCAAATTTAGTAGTCCAATTTTCAACTTCACCTTTATAGCCACCATTTGAACAAATGAGAATCGACCGAAAAGTATCCGAAGAGATAAAGCATAGCCTCGGGTACACATGGTTCGTTTTTCATGAAACTGGAGGATGTGAATTGCCCTAGAGAGAACGCATATACCCGTTTGAAATTGATAATATGCATACGTCACTAAAGTTCATGGATATCAGAGACCGTCGATTGTTGGTGAAAAATGCAATATATTGCTGAAATGGAAGGCTAATACAATTTGCATCAGTAAGAAAAAACACTCTCCTGTTCAGTAGAGACATTTAAAGAGCTGTTGAGAAACGGTGCACCGCGCGCTGCACGGTAAAGAGTGAGGGAGATCTGGCTTAGTTTCATCCGACAGATATCTCATGATTTAACCTGATGGCAAACGTGGGTAAACAAAAATACTACGGAGTATATGGTAATACTGTTTCCTAGTTATGGAAGCTTAAGCTGCCACCTAAATTCCTTCATTTTATATTGAAATGTGAACACAAGATCCCAACAAGAGGTAGAATAAGACACATTATGCATCGCATTGCCAAAATATATCCTTTGTGCAAACAAGGAAGAGGAAACTCTTCAACATTTGTGCACTATGACCATGGCATAACATATGTAAACTTACATGTTTGGTCACAAGCTTTCCCTTAGACCAATAATATTTCTGACCAACAATATTTCCCTCTAATCGCTCAAGTTAAATTAGTTGCTTAGGACCAAGATAATTTCCATTGACAGGAAAAAACCAAAGAAGGAAAGGATGAATTTGGGGCATAAGAAAATGTTGATGCTCACAAAAAGAACAAGGGCATTCTATTATCATTATGGTTCAGGAAGTAATAGAATATCTCAACTTGAGCAGATTGTGAGGGATGACTAAAAGTCTGGAAGGGTTAGGAAGCTGGAGGATGGACTGAGATACTTTGATCAGTTGATCTTGGAAAGACCATTACCATCAATTGACACATTCTGCCATGTATTGGGATCACTGTCTAAAATCAACTGTGATTCAGATGTCATTGGGTTGTATAAGAAGATAAATTCAGTTGGGGTATAACCTGATATTTATACATTCAACATTTTGATCAATTGTTGCTGTCGATTAGGCCAACTGAATCATAGGCTTTGTTTGCTTGGAGAGATTATGAAGAGAGGATATAGTCCCACTGTTATCACTTTCACTACACTGATTAAAGGGTTGTGTCTTCAGGAAAAGATTGATGTTACCTTCAAGGTATTTGACAGAATGACTAAATGGGGTATTCAGCCTGATGCGGTTACATGTGATACTCTCATATCGGGACTCTGTGGAATTGGTAAAGTGGGTTATGCTCTTCAGCTGAAAAACAACATGGCGAGATAGAACTACATCCCAACTGTTGTTTCATATAGTGCGATCATAGATACTCTATGTAAAGGAGGTCTAGTTGATCAAGCTTTGGTCCTCTTCTCCGAAATTCATAGGGATCCAAATGTTGTACCAGATGTTGTCATTTACAGTTTTTTAATGAATGGACTTTGTAATTCAGGCCGTTTGAATGAGGCAAAGAGACTCTTTAACGACATGGTTAGTATAGGAATCACTGCCGATGTGATTACATATAGCTCCATGATTGATGGTCATTGCCAACATGGTCGATGGAAAGAAGCAAGAAGATATTTTGATGAAATGTTGGAACGGGGGATTTTACCCAATACGGTAACCTTTAATATTTTAATAGATGCACATTGTAAAGATGGGATGATAGAAGATGCTTGGGGTTTATTCGAACTGATGGACAAGTTAAGCATAAAGCGTGATCTGATTACTTATACCTCAATGATCGACGGTCTGTGTTTGGCTGGTCGGTTGCAAGAGGCGGTGAAACTCTTTGAATTGATGGTAGATAGGGGCCTTAAACCGAATGTTATCAGTTGCAATACATTAATTGATGGGTATTGCAAGAGCCGTAAGCTGGATGATGTTATGCAGCTTTTCTAGAAAATGCCACAAAATGGATTGGAACCCACAAGAGTTACTTACAATATACTATTAAGGGGACTATACCAGGATGGAAGAATGAAGACTGCACAAAGGTTTCTTAATGACATGCAATCTTTGGATTATTCTCCAGATGAAGTTACATTCAGTACTATGTTAGATGGTCTCTGCAAGAACGGATAACTTAAGGAAGCAATAGAATTGTTTGCGTCCATGGAGGGTACAGGTGTCTCAGCTAATATTATCATGTATAATATTCTTATTCATGGTGTATGTCAGGCTGGCCAGTTGAAAGATGCAAGAAAACTGTTTAGCGAAATTCCAAGAAAAGGATTAGTGCCTGATGTAGTAACATATACCACAATGATGGTTGGTCTCTTTCGAAGAAAGATGTTACTGGAGGCAAACAAATTAATCATCGAAAATGGAAGAGAATGCTTGTTTACCAAATGCTAGAGCATACGATACCATCGTTAAGGGTTTTCTTGTAGGAAAGGAAGCTGACAATGCACTACAATTTCTTCGCAGCATGCGTGAAAGAACATTCGTACCGAATGATTCTGTCATTTCATTGTTAATAAGCACTCTCTCAGCAAATCAACTAAAAGATCTGTAGTTGTTTTTGTAAAACCTTGTGATTGTGGAGGTAACAGAGAAAATCTAAATCTTTATGAAGTATATGAAGATATGGATTCTTCTGGGATCAAATGCATCCACTTCCAGTTGAACTCATTCAGGTAAATACAACAAAGAATTTTATAAATAGGGAGAGGGGGAGAAGTGGAGGGAAAGCGAAATACAAGAGGCATCAATTAGTTCAGAAGATTCATTTCATGGTCATGTTAGCCAGAATCCTAAACCAACTGAACTTCCCCAAATTGAGGATAACCTCAACTAACAAAGCTTAGCGTCTGCCTATTAACTACGATGCCCAATTACAGTCTGGAAAGTAATACTGTGAAAAATAAGGTTGTAGAGGTTCGATACAGTAGGAGAGCCTTAACCTTCATAATCAAGGTTCTTGCAAAAGCAAATGGTGGTAATCCCCAAAGATTCCGGTGCACTCGTGAACCCACTTTGCAGCACTTTCACTGATAACCCTATCCCTTTGAAATTCCTTCGTGAAGAACATGCAAACAGCATTCATCTCTGGACAATGAATGAAGAGGTGATCGATCGTTTCAGGATTCTTTATATGTTCATGTATCACTATTTTTGGTCTTGAGCTCCCATGTGCTACAAGAAAATAAACATACTAGCTGCAATTGAGCAGAATTTCTCTCTGATTTAACCCAAATATTTCATAGGCATCACCAGAAACCCCCAGCCCTGTAACAAGTAGTCCAGGAACAAAACTTAGTGCAACATGGAAACAAAATTTATCTTCATCTTCTTCAAACCCAGACTCCAGATTATGCTTAGAAACGTAGACTCGTCAATTCGAGAAATTTGTAGAGACCAACTTCCTTGTAGGCAGATTCAAAAGGATGAGAGTGAGAGAGAGAGACTGTAACTTAGCAGAAGAAGAAAAAGGCAGGAAGAAAATGTTTGATTTTTGGTGGTTCGAAGAATTGAACTCGTGACCTTGATGAGAAAAAGGGCTTTAAACTTTCGCATGTTAGTTTTAAGCTGCAGTTTTAGTCCCACATTGTATAAATCTCAAAGCCTTTTCTAGTTTATAAGCTTCAGCCAAGTCCGACTGAACGTCAACCTAGTCGTACGTGAGACGTAGGCTGGTGCTTGGAATGGTTCATCCCTTCCATTGCATCCTTGTGGTTGACATTAGCGGTTTGGGTGACTCCTTTCTAATGATGGGACTCCAGACGGAGGGAGGAGAGGGAGCGCTGCCCGAATCAGTTTTTTTGATTTTTATTACTGTTTTCCATTTTTTGTCAACTTTTTTACTACCAATATGATGATAGAACCCAATCAGGGATACAAGATGGATGGACCAACCCGATTTTCCAAAAGACATATCAGTCTATGTTCATCGTGCCTCCTCGCCGATCTTTAGGTTCTTTCTTCGACAGAGCCGTGAATCAGTATAGTAAAAGGCATACTCAATATCCATGATGCTTGAACAGACTGAGGTTGGTGATCGCACTCATTTGGTTCTCCATAACCGAATATCGCCTCTGCACTCTTCTGCTCGATGATTTTCCTCCTCTTGGTAGAACTCCTTGAACTCGTTTTACCGTCAGATGCAACTAGTTCCTCTATTGAGCTAATAGCCCGCCGTGCGGGTTCTTCGATCAAGTTTTGAATGACTTTCTAGTCAGATCCTTCTCGCGTTTCTTATAAAGATTAAATGATTACTCGAAAAAAGAAAAAATGAAATTCAATATTAGAACTTAAAAGCTACTGCTCAACTACTACTTACTTATTAGTTGTTATATTTGATTTTTATGTTTGGGAAACTTTTAGTATGTGTGACAGTGAATTTACGATGCATCAACTGTTTTTAAGAATTGATTTATGTTGATTTCTTTTTATTCCGAAAACATTCTTGATGTTACTATTTCATCAGTTTTTTAGAAATAAAGATGCTCAGGTACTTAGGTTCTTATTGGACGACCGAAGGGAGTCCCTTAGGGATGAAAAATGTACAATTTGTCAGTCACAAACTTTGTGCATGGAAAAAAAAATTGGATAACAATTCCATGAAAATCAGATGAAATTGGAGATAATTAAGAAAATTAATTACATACATCGTCAAAATACAATCTAATAAACACATTTAGAATTCACAATTATCAGAAATAGCCATTAGATTGATCATATGATTCGAACCTGATTCGGATATCTGTTTTGAAAAACAGAGTTCTCGGTGAAGAAGTTGAAGTCGCGGGTCGGTCTCCACTAATCCGGCTCATTGGTCCATATTCGACCCATATTTACACCCTCGTTTCAACTCATTTTCTCGACTTACCGACTCAACGTGTCAACTGAGTCACACTCCATCATCACCGAGTAAGCTTAAATAAAGAGTATTCCCTAATCCACTGTTAACTGATGTAGCAATTCTCGTTGATTTTGATCTACATAGAAAAATTGATCAAATCAACCCGTTACTTTTATTCTCAAATTTGACGAATAGAAACTATGATAAACTCGGTCGAGATCTCCACTTCTCAAAATGAACAAAACAACATCAACAACAGACGAAATAAACCCGTTCTTTGCTTGAGCATCAATTTGTCACTCAAATTTCCAATATCCCCAATACCCACACTTATAATTTATACAAACACCGTGATAAACTATAATTTCAGATGATGGTTGTACCTAAACATATCTTTGAAACTTTATTCATAGCTCCAAAATTTCTTTCTTCACAATTTTGTCAGGCACAGAACAAAGCAAAATGGTCAATCACCACCGCACCTCAGCTGGATCGAGTTTTTGTGAGAATATTTAAGAGAAGTACGAAATCCTGATTTTTTTTTTTTTTTGATTTGGCAGACGGGAAGAAGGAAATGGAATCGAGAATGATTTACTGACCGTGGGCTAATCCCTCCTCTCCCTCTCTACTTTTGGAGGAGGGACGGACCGTGGGCTAATATGGAATATACAGACAACGGTCAGTGTATCACGGCTGAAATGGAATATACAGACAACGCTTCCTTGTTTTGATTGAAAAAGTCATTTACAAATATAACCTTGCCAATGAGACGTGTTCACCATGCGTTAGGTTCATATGTATAACAACACCTGGTGTCCTATGAGATTCACTTTGCTTCACGTTTTGCATTTTCTTCACTAAAATGAGTTCGTGGTTTCGAGCCACAATCATCTAAACTTCGTATATATTATATATATATATTTCGCACCTTCGTTAATTGCATCGTAAAAACATTAAAATTTACGCGCTTTTCATTTTGTTAATTAACAACACATGGTTTGTGAAATCCTTTGTTCCATGGTGTAGCATGGTTTGTGAAATTCTGTAAAATGGTAGAATTACTGACCTACATTTTTTTTTTTTGCAAGTATCATCATGGGTGATTTTGTGAAACCCTCCTATATAACATAGCTAATTTGCGTTACCTTTTTAACTAGATGACCGCTACTATGGTGGGAGTGGGCCGCCCGACCGAAGCCAAAAAAAAATGTAAGCAAAACAGTAAACCTACCTTAGACTCTATGTTGTTGCATTTGATAATTCTTGCAATCGCTTCTCCTCTTGACGCCTTTCTGGAAGTGCCTTACATTCACCAATTGTTGCTAGTCTTTAAAAACTAAACATGGGGTAGAATGCATAATCTGAAAGTTTTTTATACGCGATAATGCAACAAATGTCAAACATGAAAAACATGATGCTCTGTGCCAGTCTTTGTTTTCAAATGAAATATCATACATCCGATGCTATATCAACTTATCAGTATCTCTGAATAATCTGGAAATGCCAAAAAAAGTAATAAAATGAACTAAAAGCAATTGCTCTAATTATGAAAACAAATGCAGTCCAACAGCTGAGGTTCCAATGTGATTATTTTCATTCGGGTATTTTATCAAACAACTGAGATTCTACAAAAATCTTTGGCAAGGTACCATTTCTCATAATTCATATACCATAATTGAACTTAAAAATCTAGAATCCAGTAAATTTAACATGTTTATTAATTTTTTGCACTGAACCAAAACGCTACACGAAGATTTACTATTTTAACAAGAGTTACTATTTAACAAGATTAGCGCAAACTAAGTTATCAAGGTTCTACTGTATCCTTTGAAGCTTCAGAGCTTCTGAAATCAATTTATTTACAAGGTTTTAAAGTGGGAGCATATTGTTAACCTGATCCACACTTCTATGAACAATCACACCAATAATGACACATGCACCAGACCTATGATGTTAATTACAACGATGACCTGACTCGAGTGTTTATAAAGATTTGCCCAGACACCACACACAAAACACTACTAGTGGAGAAAGACATGACTGTACAACCCATTCCCTGGGAGCAGATACTTAAAGAGGAGAAGAATCATATATTGAATCTGTTGTTTTGCGTAACCATTTACACAGCCAGGTTTTAAATTTTACAATGGATGCTCGAAACACAGATCCGAGCAACCAACCAGTTCTAATATCACTGCCAGCAGGGTTCAGTTTTGGCAGAGTGCTAATATATACGGAGGGGGATTTACAGAAGATGGTAATGGCTGAAAGAGCGTTCACATTATTCCCTGTTTCTTGATTTCGTCCTTAAAAAAAGTGTAAGACTCGACATAATTCTGTGGTATCTCTAGAGAATGCTACGACAATATGACCTGCAATAAAAATAAAATTATAGTTATTGATCAAGTCTAATAACTTAAGGAGGGATAAACTTGACACTGCACAGTCAGAAGCCAACATTAAAAAAAAAAAATTGTTGAGAGAGTAAAAAAAAAAAAAAAAAGTGCATTCTATCTACACCATTTGGTGTATGACAATCAGAATGGCAATGTGACCGACGACAATGAGATACTGCTATCCATAGGTGAATTGAGAAACAACGAACTTGCTTGATAGAGGTTTGCAATAGAAGAATTTGAGAAGGTGAGCATGGCATGTGCTGATAGACATTGCGAGGGTGAGAAGTTTAGTAATCAAAAGGTGGTGCAAAAATAAAAATGAACCAATAGCATCATCTGATGTTAAATTAGATCTTAACTCTAAATGCAAAGATGATAACTGGCAAGGCTAGATTTGAAGTCGGCCACTCAAAGTAGCAGTACAGCTACTCCTAGTCTTGCTGGATTATCAGGTTACCCGTGCCAAATCCTTTGATTACTGCAACATGCAGCTTAAAAGACCCGAACATTAGTCAACCATATTCCAAAAACTTACTTTGCTCCCAAACTTATAAGAGGGTCACACTTGCTTTTGGTCCGATTCCAAACAGTCACGTCGCATCTAGATAAAAAGGAAATTAAGGTGTAAGCAATCCTTAATGCTGACTAAAGCCTGATAGTGAAATATAACCATCAAGTGTGGATACACTTAAAGTATATACAAAATTTTGGTTAACAAAACAATCTAGAGTGTATACCAGCTTGTAAGAAATTTTGCGCCATCGGAGAACCCGTAATTCCAAGACCCAGAAAACCAACACAGGGTAGAGATTCATCTGCAGCAAACCACAAACAAGAATCAATTACCAACACTTACATTACATTCTCTTCAATGGAGCAAAATCATAATGCACCACTCAGGTTAAACCTCTTATTTCACGCTACAATGAACTAGTCTTATCAGACCCAAGTAGACCAGTATAACTAAGGAAAGTTGCTGCTACGCGACTCTATGCTTGAACAAGCGAAGAATTGCTCCATTGAGACGAAGTCAATGGTTGAAGCTGAACACAACTAGAAGATACCAATACTCGGGGTGTGCTCAAATGTGTCATTTGAAAACAATTACTTGGAACACCATGAGTTAGTTTCCTTACTAATGAACTAGTCCAATCACAATGACATTCTGAAATACTACAGAATTCGCTAAAATGTTCTGTTTTAGGTCAATTCCCATTCAAAGGGAACCCATTACCTAAATTCTTCAAATTCCATTGCACTAGTACACAGACACCATACACATTATGATATACTACAGAATTGGAAACAATAATTCAGAGTCAAGTCTAGGTCATACTGATTCCTCAATTTTCAAATTAGGCTCCTAATCTTCATCCATCAGTCCAAAATTAGGGAAAACCTTAACAATAAACACCATAGAAATGGCATTCATTCACTATCAAGTGAATTTCTACACCAAAAAAAAAAATATATAAATAAATCAAAGAGAAAAGAGAAATACCTTAACAATACGGTCTTCGACATCATATAAGACTAAAAGGTTTGATCGTAGAATTGAGATCTTCTTCGTCACCTTTTGGAACTCAAATCAAAGAAAACTGATTGAAATCAAACAACAACTAGGGTTTTACCATTGAACCAAAAAAAAAAAAAAACTCTGGTCGCAGAATGAATCGAAAAACAAATACATGGATTTCACTTGGTATATTACCTGATTCCGAAGATAATCAGATCGAATTTCCGGATTATCACTTGAAATCGACAAATCTTCTTCTTCTTCGACGACACAGAGAGAAATCGTATGAGAGGAATGTTTTTTTTTTTTTATGAACTGTTTGGACAAAAATACCGTAAACAATTTAAGTATTTCCAACCTCCGTGTCCTTTTTTCGTCAACGATGAAATGACGCGATCACCCTTCCTCTTTGGTTTATTTACGAAAATATCTAAAGGAAAAGAAGTAAAACAATTACGCCTATATCCTTTTCAAATGGCATTTTTGGATATTCACAAACTTGTAAACATGAAATCCAATCTTTTTGCAGTCCGACTTTGTGCACCCTGGTTTAACCGGGGTGCACGTTCCCCCTCCTAATTAGTTTAATTAGGATAAGCCGTTATCAATTATCTTTAATTATTTTTTAATTTCGGTTATATTTTTATACTTTAATACCAAAAACTCTTCTTCTTCCTGTGTCTGGTTTTGCTCCCCGTTTCTTCACTGTTTAATCTATGAAAAAATTGAAACATAATCAACTGACTGTTATTTTCAATTACACAATCTTTAATTGATTGAATCCCTACTACAGTTAATAACATATTTTTTTACAGTCCATCCATGGTTATGATATATAAAAACAACATATCATAACCATTTTGAAGGAAAAACACAGAGCAAAAAAAAGCATTTCATCCCTCCTTAAATAAAACACCCAATTTTATGTTTTCGTTTTCGCAAAATCTGCGAATTTCAATTTTGAAATCTGGGTTTATTCATGTGAAGTTCACGATGATGCTTGGGAAAAAAAGTACATCAAATGTAATATTTGGCCTTTCACTTCCGAACCAAATCCTTGATTAGAATTTAGAAAAGAGAGATCTGAATCCTAGAACTGATAAGAGAAGTGCAAAAGGTTTAACTTAATAATAAATCTTCCTCACTAAATCCCTCGAACTAAAAAGAGACTGTGCTAGTTTTTCAATTGACTCATTGAGAATTTCAGTTTTGCAAATTTATGACTTTCGATGCTTTCGTTGTGAAGGAAGAAACTTTCACAGAAGACAGAGAAAGAAGAAAAAAACGAAAATTTTCTTTTCTTTTTTCTAATAAAATCACGAAGGAACTCCCGTTAAAGTCTGGCCAACAAAGAGGGGAGGAATGTGCACCCGCGGGTGCACAAAGTTGGACTCATCTTTTTGTGTCAAATTGAAAAAAAAGTCACTATTCATTTGACACAAAGTCACTATATATAGGGTCCTCCCTCGCTTCGCTCGGTCGGCCCAATAATCTGAAACTGGTGAAACATTCCTTAGGTATTTTTTCGATTACATCATAGTTATAACACAGCAATAGGGTACAGATGGCAACAACTATGTAAAGTAGTCTATCTTTTGCTTTGCATATTCTTCATTTTTCAAGTACTATGCATTGTGTGATTTCTTATGTATTGGTTATCTGTTCGGTCTTTTATTGTGTGATTTTTGTCTTCGGTCGGCCCCCCCACCGCATTGCGGTAATCTAGTATAGTTGACCCAATAAATCCAGGTTGAACCACTGGTTGAGCCATATAACCCTGACTCGGTAGTTTTTTCTGTTTGATGTCCGGTCTGGGTTTTAAAACATTGGTTTGCACTCAATAAAACCAACAAAATATGATTGCATTTGATGCAAGTTACTAATGTGCAGATGCATCAACATAACAGCTAACAGGGTGGCTCAGTTTTACTGTTTCCAATTTCACTCTACGAAGGAAGGATAAGAGTAAAAATGTAAGAAGAAATGTTTGTTCTCATTGGTCCAGTTTTAGGACATGGAACTGGGCCTGTTGACATCGGGTCCGGTTTGTCTCTTGGTAGTCGGGTACCCATCTATAAACATACTTAATCTCTCACTCCATCATTTCCCAGAAACAATAACCATAGAATTCGATCTCTTCTTCCTTCGTAAACCCTTCTCTCTTTTAAAATCCCAAAAATATATCCTCCCAAAAATATATCCCAAATCAGCAATTCTCTCCCATTTTTAGTTCATCCCAGCAACCGAAAGTATGGGCCATTGGTTTTGATTTGTGTTTCAAATTAGGGTTTTCGATTTTTTGTGTGGAGGATTCAGTAATTGGGTCATTGGGTTTAGTGAAATTGGAAGAGGAATTGAAGTGTTTATGATGAAAGGTTAAGTTAAGAATCGAAAAGCTTGAATTTTGATGTTAGTTTTTGGGTGTTTTACTAGAAATTTGGGGTTTTGCTTGTTACCGTATTAGAAATGGTAGAATCTGGAGGAGATGGATTTTCAATTTCATGGAGGCGGTGGTTGCGATGTGGCAGGAAGGAGATTTGTTGGTGGTTGTTGCCTCCTTGGTGTGGAGATTCAGATGACCGGAGTTTCTTCACAAGGGAATAGCTAAACACGGTTTCCAATTCCAGGTGAGTTTCCTAATTTAAATCATCTCAATTTCTATAAAACCACCCACACCAGCCGGTCCTTCACTGAACATTATCTCTTCTTTCTCCGTCTAACTTCTGAATACCAATTCCGTCTCTGCATCAAGAATAGTGTTTCAACTTGAAACAGAAGAGAAGACCCTGTTTTACCAAATCATCGAAAGATAAGATGAAGATGATTCGAAAATCTGAGAAGAAAATCACTGCACTGCGTCCAAGGAAGGTTATCACTGGAAAACGGGGTTGGAGGAAGGTTATTGCAGCAAGGAGGAGTAAACCCGAAGAGTCTGTAATTGGTTTGTTGAAAAAGAAGAAGTATATCAGTGAGATTGACAGAGATGATGTCGACAACATATTAGCAGGAGTTGAGTATGTTGAAGACTTGTACAAGTTTTACAAACTCGCAGAGAATCAGGTTGGTGATTATATGGATCGGCAAACGGAGATTGACGCGCATACTAGGCTGGTTCTCGTGTTTTGGCTGATTGATGTTCGGTATCAGTTAAAGTTTCCGTCAGAGGTTTTATTTCTCACCGTGCATATTGTTGATAGATACCTTGAGCAGAATCTAGTCGCGCAAAAGGATCTCCCGTTGCTAGGGTTGAGTGCAATGCTTATTGCAGGAAAATACGAAGAAGATAAAACACCAGGAGTTGAGGAGTTTGTTACCATTGCTTCTGGGTTTTATAACAGGGAGAAGATATTGAGCATGGAGAAATCAATCCTGGAAAAGCTTGGATGGAGTTTAACAGTCCCTAACACATACCACTTTCTTATTCGTTTCGTAAAGGCTGCTGGGGCAGATAAGGAGATAGAGGACTCTGCGTTTTTCATGGCAGAATTGGGGCTAATGCAGTATGAATTGATGAAGTTCTGTCCATCTATGCTTGCAGCATCTGCCGTTTATGCTGCAACGCTCTACCTGAAGAAAACCCCTTTGTGGAATGAAACTTTAGAGTTCCACACAGGTTACTCAGAATCGCAGCTTACAGGTTGCGCCCAAAAGTTATTGAGCTTCCACTCAGAAGCTCCAGACCACCTTCAGACAGCTTACAGGATATGTATGAGTCGTGCACTAACTTTGCAGCTTTACTACCACCAGGGCATATGAAGATACTTAGGCGATACAGGTGCTGATCATTAAGGCACAAATGTATATTTGTAATTTTTTTCAAATTAAGATATTCATAGCCAGACGTGTAAGCTTTTTTCGATACAGGGTTCTCAGTTCCAGAAAAATATTTTACCCATTTATGTGTTTTTTCTTTTTTTTAATAAATCAATGCTTCCTAGTTCCTACACACATATTTCACTCTAGATTGATGTTAGTTGTTATATGATATATGCAGTAAATCTCTGTACGGATTCAATACGAGTGAACACTTTTTGTGCAGGTAGAAATCTCAAGTGCTAGTGCAGAAATAGACATATTCCGTGAAGACAATTACTGGTACTGTAATAATTGCTCTTGCCAATTTCTTCCTATTTCAACACAGGCTGCAGCCTGCAGAGCCTAGAATTCCAAACTTGATTTCCTGGCTTTTTGTTGTGAAGAATGGAAAATCAATGCTTTCTTTTGTTTCAGTTTTTTTTTGTTCGACCAGTAAGAGGTATACATATAAGCCAGTTTGCTTACGATGTAATGAAAGCTAATGCATATTTTGTTCCCCATGGCACAGAAATTTTATAGTTGAATCTGCACTACTGAAGTTCAATTCTTGTAGCATTACTGGCTGAGTGAATTTAAATTGTACGTCAGGAAGAAAGTAAGAAATCCAGACCTGATTATAAAACAATGAAGACAACGTAGCATGATTCAAGATACACCTCAGTGAATGGTGAATTTTGGCATCAAAAAGGAGAATCTTCGGCGCAAAGTGATTGCAGACAATCATTGGTGACCAGACTTAGTTCCTGGTACAATTGGCACTTTGTGCTGGAAGGAAATTGCAAAAGCAGGCCAGCTGGTTAGTTCAAATTCCACTCTAAGTATTCATGCCGGTTTTATCATTTCTTTCTGGTGGGATTTATGGGTAGGAGGTAAAATTTGAAAGATTTATGCCCTTTGCCAGTTAGAAGAAGTATGCCAAGCTTGCTGATGCAGGTCTAGTTGCAGTTGGTCTTTTGGTTTTAAGAGTTAATCAATTTGCCGTTCTGATATGGATACGATTGATATGCAGCCTTGCAAGTTTTCTTTTAATCCACGGTTGAGTTCCAGAAAAATGTAAACAAATACTTCTTCAGGTAATCAATCTTTCTAATACATGTGCTTCACTGTAGATTTATGTGATTAGGCTTCTACATGATTTGCACTAAAGCTCTGTAAGAATTCAATAACAAAATTGCCATGGCTGGTAGAAATTTCAAATGTGCCTGGTGCAGAAATAGAGATGTTCCTTGCAGACAAATGGGATCCTTCTTATCGTATGTGCCAAATGATACTGCCTCCTGAAGTACTCTGGATACAAATAGCCGAAACTTCTCTTCACAGCTGTACTGACATGCGCATGATCCATTGAAGGTCCAAATTTTGATGACCCAAAAGCTGAAATTTTTTCAACCCATTTCTCATCCAAGAGGATGTTTGTTGTCTGCACATCACGGTGAATGATTTTTTGTTTGGCGGTTCGAAGAATTGAACTCGCGACCTCAAAGAAAAGGGGCTTTAAACTTTCGCATGTTAGTTTTAAGCTGCAGTTTTAGTCCCACATCGCTTACATCTCATAGTTTGTTTTGGTTTATAAGCTCAGTAGTAAGTTAACATTACGTCACCTAGTCGTACGTGAGACGTAGGTTGGGGCTTGAAATGGTTTACGCTTTCATTGCGTTCTCTGTGGTTGACGGGATCACCCTGGACTTCCTTTCTCAGGGGTTGGCAGATGGCTAACCGAACTTTTTGTAAATGTTTTCTATTTTGCCAACTTTTTACTAATAATGGGTTCAGGTAATTCTCTGATGGCAAAGTGGGTAAACAAAAATACTGATGGCAAACGTGGGTAAACAAAAATACTACGAAGTATATGGTAATACTGTTTCCTAGTTATGGAAGCTTAAGCTGCCACCTAATTCGTTCATTTTAGGGTATTGAAAATGTGAACACAAGATCCCAACAAGAGGTAGAATTGGACACATTATAAAGAAGGAAAGGATGAATTTGGGCCATAAGAAAATGTTGATGCTCACAAGAAGAACAAGGGCATTCTCCAGTTATCGTTATCATTATGGTTCAGGAAGTAATAGAATATCTCAACTTGAGCAGATTGTGAGGGATGACTGTAAGTCTGGAAGGGTTAGGAAGCTGGAGGATGGACTGAGATACTTTGATCAGTTGATCTTGGAAAGGCCTCTGCCATCCATTGATACATTTACTCATGTACTGGGATCACTGTCTAAAATCAAGTGTGAATCAGATGTCATTGGGTTGTATAACAAGATAAATTCAGTTGGGTTACAACCAAGTATTATTACATTCAACATTTTGATCAATTGTTGCTGTCAATTAGGCCAATTTAGTCATGGGTTTTGTTTGCTTGGAGAGATCATTAAGAGAGGATATAGTCCCACTGTTATCACTTTCACTACACTGATTAAAGGGTTGTGTCATCAGGAAAAGATTGATGTTGCCTTCAAGCTATTCGACAGAATGACTCACACAGGTATTTGGCCTGATGTATATACATGTGATACTATTATATCTGGGCTTTGTATAATTGGTGACGTGGGTTCTGCTCTTCAGCTGAAAAACAGCATGGCCAAATGGAACTGCATCCCAACTGTTGTTTCATATAGTGCGATCATAGATACTCTTTGTAAAGGAGGTCTAGTTGATCAAGCTATGGTCCTCTTCTCCGAAATGCATAGAGATCCAAATGTTGTACCCGATGTAGTCATTTACAGTTCTGTGATCAATGGACTTTGCAATTCAGGCCGATTGCATGAGGCAAAGACACTCTTTGACGAGATGCCTAGTAGAGGAATCTCTGCCAGTGTGATTACATATAGCTCTATGATTGATGGTCATTGCCTACATGGTCAATGGAAAGAAGCAAGAAGATATTTTGATGAAATGTTGGAACGAGGGATTTTACCCAATACGGTAACCTTTAATATATTAATAGATGCACATTGTAAAGATGGGATGCTAGGAGATGCTTGGGGGTTATTCGAACTGATGGACAAGTTAAACATAAAGCGTGATCTGATTACTTATACCTCAATGATCGACGGTCTGTGTTTGGCTGGTCGGTTGCAAGAGGCGGTGAAACTCTTTGAATTGATGGTAGATAGAGGCCTTAAACCGAATGTTATCAGTTGCAATACATTAATTGATGGGTGTTGCAAGAGCCGTAACCTGGATGATGCTACGCAGCTATTCAAGAAAATGCAACAAAATGGATTGGAACCCACAAGAGTTACTTACAATATACTATTAAGGGGACTATACCAGGATGGAAGAATGAAGACTGCACAAAGGTATCTTAATGACATGCAATCTTTGGGTCATTCTCCAGATGAAGTTACATTCAGTACTATGTTAGATGGTCTCTGCAAGAACGGAAAACTTAAGGAAGCAATAGAATTGTTTGCGTCCATGGAGGGTACAGGTGTCTCAGCTAATATTATCATGTGTAATATTCTTATTCATGGTTTATGTCAGGCTGGCCAGTTTGAAGATGCAAGAAAACTGTTTAGTGAAATCCCAAGAAAAGGGTTAGTGCCTGATGTAGCAACATATACCACAATGATGGTTGGTCTCCTTCGAAGAAAGATGTTACTCCAGGCAAATAAATTAATCATCGAAATGGAAGAGAAGGCTTGTTTACCAAATGCTAGAGCATACGATACCATCGTTAAAGGTTTTCTTGTAGGAAAGGAAACTGATAAGGCACTACAATTTCTTCGCAACATGCGTGAAAGAACACTTGTACCGAATGATTCTGTCATTCCACTGTTAATAAGCACTCTCTCAGCAAATCAACTTAAAGATCTGTAGTTATTTTCGTAAAACCTTGTGATTGTGGAGGCAACAGAGAAAATCTAAATCTTTATGAAGTATATGAAGATGTGGATTCTTTGGGATCAAATGCATCCACTTCCAGTTGAACTCATTCTGGTAAATATTGTTTTGCAATTTGTTCAGAAATAACTCGGGTGGTAATCCAAACTGCTGCAGCGTTTGGAATTGTAGTTGAGATGGCAACATGAGAAGTTGATTAGGTACACAAAAAAGGTTATTCATTTACATTTAGTTTTCTGACGGTCATCAGCGTAGTTTCAAGTATTTCATCTGAGTTTTTAATGTGCCCAAGTGTAGTTGTTTCACTCAGGTTGCTGGTGCACTGTTTTATCTGCTTGATCTCAGTTAAGACTTGACACACATATAATGCATTTGTCTGCATCTTTCTTCAGTTGTTTGCGCAAATAATTTGTTATGCTATACTCTAGTCTTTTTTGTCATCCCTTGGATAGTATGTTTATTTGTTCACGTGCTGGTATGAGGAGGCGATTTGAGTTGCTTAAACTTACTGATAAATATGAGGAAACAGGTCAAAGATGTAGCATCACAGACTTATAAGAGGTATGTTTGAAGCTAAAGAAGCTATTTATTCAACAGTGTTTGCCGGACCTACTTAGTCACATCTAAGTGTTGGTCTGAAGCGCTACTTGGTATACTGTATGACAGGAAATGATACATCCGAAATGGTGAAGTGTACCTGTCTTATCAGGCCGGTTAGGGTTGAAATGCTGGCAGCTCTTACGGAAGTTTAAAGATGGATCAAGTGGCAGCAGCCAAACAACTTTGCCAACGCATAAACTCGAGGTTGAAGTCACAGCTAGTTTCATGTCCATGATCAATACAAAAAATATTTTTTTTCTAAATAATCAGGAAAAGATACAGGGAGAGGGGAAGAAGTTGAGAGAATACTAAATACCGAAGCATTTTTGCTCCAGTCGAGAGAACCAATAGGCATCAATTAGTTCAGACAAAAGGATGAGAGTGAGAGAGAGACTGTAACTTAGCAGAGGAAAAAGGGGCAGGAAGAAAATGTTTTATTTTTGTTGTTCGAAGAATTGAACTCGTGACCTCGAAGAGGAAAGGGCTTTAAACTTTCGCATGTTAGTTTTAAGCTGCAGTTTTAGTCCCACATTGTCTATATCCCAGAGTTTTGTCTAGTTTATAATCTCGTGCGAAGGCTGAGGGAATGTCAACCTAGTCGTACGTGAGACGTAGGCTGGTGCTTGGAATACCGTTCCACTGCACTCTTGTGGTTGACAGATGGCGGTTCAGGCGACTCTTTTCATTGATGGTTCTCCAGAGAAGGAACCATTTTTTTTGTCAACCATTTTTTGGAACGAGTACTAACCCAATCAGGCAAGGACCCTAAGTATGAGCCTCTGGAGCATAAGAAAACTCAAAAAAATTGTGTGAATCTATATTTCTTGTTTGATCAAGTTAACAAAAAATGTTCACACCCTTATTTCTCTTCTTAATCCTACATATTATGATCCTCTGGTTGTCATCTTCAGCTTAAGTATCGCCAGCAGAGAACCCAATATTACTAGCACTCCGAGTAGTGTCTCAAATTTTGCCGGACCACACAAGATTGAAGCAATGCCGGGAGTTACTACAACAGAGGATTCATTTCAAATTTCAGATAGGAATATGGTTCATTTTCACGACGTTGAGGCTCAATGATGAACGAATAGAGGAACTAGTTTCATCTGACGGTAAAACGAGTTCAAGGAGTTCTACCAAGAGGAGGAAATCATCGAGCAGAAGATTGCAGAGGCGCTATTCGGTTATGGAGAACCAAATGAGTCGATCACCAACCTCAGTCTGTTCAAGCATCATGGATATTGAGTATGCCTTTTACTATACTGATTCACGGCTCTGTCGAAGAAAGAACAAGCTAACAAACATTGACTAGTATGCGCTATTTTTGACAAGATTATTGGTTCAACATGAAGTATCACTAACGCCTAACGTCATGCAATGGTCATCTAAAGGAATCGGTATAGCTCATTGATTCTAGACAGCATCTTGTTATGGCAACTTGAAATTTATTACTCGCACGGATTTGTCAACTACATGGCGTCACGACCCACGGACAACAATAGAAATGGTCTGGTAACGTGATAAGGATAGTGCTGGCAGGACCTATGTTGTTTGAGGCGCAAGGTGAGGCGAGACGCCAAGACAGTCACCTCACACCTCGACCGCGCCTAAGGTGCCTGATGCGACCACAAAAAAATTAACCCAAATGTAATGGGATGGCGCATCAGGAACATTGGGAATCAGGCCCATTACTTCCGAGGCGCTCAACCAGAGACTTGTGCGCCTAGGCGAACACCTTAGACGCATTTCATAACATAAGTTAGGACATGAATTATGTTCGTCAAGCAGTGTCCCAACCGTAGTCACCAGCGAATTCCTGAAGCTGCAACAGGCTTTTTTGCCGATATCTTCGTCATCGAGATCTTACCATTACTGCTGGTTTTAAGATTGGCTGGGAATTCTGATTGTGAGTTCAGACTGACAGCTTTCCCTGCAAATGAAGGAGATGAGAGAGCTATGGTTGCCATTATTATGTTTTTCCGTTGTCAATGATCAATGTACACCAAATAATTTTATAAATAATGAGGAAAAGATACATGGGGAAGTGAAGAGAGAAAATGAAATACGGCAGCATTTCTGCTCCAGTCGAGAGAAACAAGAGGCATCCATTAGTTCAGAAGATTCATGGTCATGTTAGTCATAATCCGAATCGAGGATAACCTCGACTAACAAAGCTCAGCTACTGCCTATTATTACAACACAGTAGGAGAGCCTCAATCTTCCTAATCAGAAGATAAGGTTTCTTGGAAGTATTCTGAGTCCTGGAAAACACACTGATTTCTTTGTTTCCACACTCCCCAAGCAGAAGCAAATGGTGGTACTCCCCAAAGAATCATGTGCCTTTCTCAGTGAGTCTGCGAGCTCACTTCTCGATAAACAAATTTGCAGGACTTTCATTGATAACCCAATCCCTTTGAAATTCCTTCATAAAGAACTGTTTGTACCTTAGTATTTTGGCACCCATTTATTGGCTAAGTAGAGCAATAAATGTCCCAAATACTATGTTATGGTTGGCATCCTTAAGACTGGGGCCCAAACACTGAGGGTTGACTAGGCGTGCTTGATACAGGTGTGGGGCATGCAGACGGGCACGGCAAAGGTAGACAGAAAAGTCCGCGAGAAAGTGTCGCCAAGCCAGCAACCTGCCACGTCAGCACAGCCACATCAGCGCAAGCAGGTGCCACGTCAGCAACAGAACATGCCACGTCGGCGACAACCGACTGCCACGTCAGCTGGATGATGACGTGGCAGGTGAGGCAGCGTTGCCACGTCAACAGTTAGGTTGACGTGGCAACACAGTTGGGCGACACGTGGCGACCGGGGGCAGTTCCGACCGTCGTCCGGCGATTGACCGACCGGCGGCCGATGCCGGCGCCGGCAGGATTCGTGTGCGACACGTGTCGCTGTTCTGTCAAACCGGGTCAACTCGGTTGACCGAGTCCGCTGGGTTCGACCCAGCCTTTCCTTAATCCAGGCGGACCGGACCGACCCGGCCCGCTGACCCGACTCGGCCCAGTTCGGGTTGGTTTTGCCTTTTGTGCGTTTGGCTTTCATCTCCCTTAATTCTTTTGCAGGCAACCCTCCAGTCCACTTGCGCGACCCACCGTCTGCAGGTCCATAGGGATGTTCTGGAGACTTCTGGAATATTCTGGAAGGCTTGGAGTCAAAGTTCTGGAAACTTCTAGATTATTCTGCAAGACTTGGAGTCCTAGTAATTACAGTGTTTCCATATTTCGAAATTAGGTTTTTACCTAACCACTACCCATATAAATAAGGGGGTCTGGATCAACAAAAGGCAGGCAATATTTCTCATACATATTCACCTGTGCAAAACACCTACTGACTTTAGCATCAGAGGGTTTTCTGCAGGTACCCCCCCTCTCTCTCAATCCAGTTCATGCGAAGATTGAAGACTGCGACCAGAGATCCAGATTTACGTTTTCTACGTTCTATATCAACAGTTATTGTGTTTGTGCTAGAATTTTATATTCGGGTACAATCATTGACGCCGACTAAGGGGAGTTCGATAAACCCTAGAAAGCAAATCTCTTTTTTCTGAAAGAAACATGGTCAGGATCGAAGAATACTCAGCATCATCAACACCCAGCTCGCGACATCAATATCCGTGGAACCAACCTGATGGTTTCGCATATCCTGAAGAAAACATCGCAACAGGAGCTGGTTGGGGATCTATGGCTGCAGCAGGCGGGATGTTCGATGACTTTGACGCTGGTGACTATTATGGAGATGAATACGATGATCTCGATGCTGATGATGAAGGTGAGAGGTCTGCGACTCCCAGTCCAGATCCTGAACCAACATCTGATTTTATGCAGCATCTGTTCAATGAATATCAACACTGGCAGAACGTCAGAAGACAGGAGAGGTCAACGTCCAATACTACTCGTAGTCAAAACGAAAATCGAAACGAGAGAGGTTGATCTGTGTTCGAACGCTTAGGACCAGTGGTGGTTCCAACACAAGATCTTCCTAGAAGAAGACGTTCTGTACGGGAAAACAGTCGTGGTAATGATGGTTTAGCAGATCGTCCTGGACGGAGACGAGATCGTGGAAGGGAGTCTGCATCTAAGCAAAGCACCGCTGAGGTCCATTCAGGAATCAAACGCTCGAGGGATGATCTTCGAGGTCAGACCACAAGGAGATTCAGAGCACGAGATGATCGCAGCAGTTCAGAAAACGACACATCCAGCAGTGATGTTGCACCCCGCATGAGAAGAGTTAGGACTGAGCATGAGGCCGACAGACCTAGGCGAATACATCATCTAGATGACCCAGACAACGGCGACGTTGGTGCCATTACTGAGGCACGTCTTGAAAAGATGATTGATCGTGCTCTGGACAGAAAAGAAGCCAAAGAAGATAATCTGAGCCGACTCCATCAAAGCGCTGGAGCCCCGTTCGAAGACAGAATCAGGAATTTTCGCCCACCAGAAAATTTTAGATTCTGAAATTGCCACAGTTCGATGAGAGATCAGATGACCCTTCTCAGCATGTTCTGATATACGAGACAACCATGACGTTATGGGAGAGCATGGATGAACTGATGTGTAAGATTTTTCCGCAGTCACTGGCCGATGGGGCCATTGTATGGTTCAACTCGCTTCGGTCAAAGTCGATTGGTTCGTATGATAAACTCATCAGGAAGTTTTTTCGGCAATACAAGCATAACAGGCGCAGTCGTAAAGAGATTCATTCACTTTTCCGGTTAAAGGTGAAAAGTGGAGAGACTTTAAGGCAGTTCACCAAACGGTTCAGACAGGAACTGACGGAGGTGGATGACCCTAATGTCCATCTAGTAATCGAAACATATAAACAGGCAATTCCATTCGATAGTTCGGGAATTTACAATTCCCTCGTCCGTGAACCAGCAAGGGATTTGGATGAGTTGTATGATCGAGTTGAACAGTTTGCTCGGGTGGAAGATGATTCGAGGGCCCGAAGAGAGGCAGATAAATCTACCCACCATTCACATGATGGGAAGAAGGAAAAGTAAAAAAACCGCCAGAATGGGCAGAGCAATGATCGTGTGGAGTCTGGCAAGAATCGCCACGAGAAGAAAGAGACTGAAGGAAAAGGTCAATACAAAGATCTGACGCCCCTGAACGTCAGGTTATCTGAAATATACAGCAAAGTCAAGGGAGAGTTGAAGCCCCCTCAGCCATTACCAGAAGAAAATAAAGACAGACGTGATAAGAGTAAATTCTGCGAATATCACGGGGATCATGGGCATACGATTGACTACTGTAGGGCATTAAAGTTTGAGGTGCAAAAGATGATCGATGCCGGAAAATTAAAGGAGTACGTGAAAAAAGACAACGCACGAGATCCAGTTAGTCGAACATTGAGCATAAATCATGTCATCAATGTCAGTCTTGCCAGGATTCATTCAATGACCAGACGTGATGCGGAGGACGAGACGAGAACGAAGCTCAGGCAGCTGAAAGAGTGGTATTTTCTCAACCGCGTTGACTTTCTTGAAGGAAAGGGGGCAGAAACTCTGGAGGTAGGATGCACGAAAATCGAGTTCACAGATGAAGACAAAAAAGGAGTCTATTAACCACACAACGATGCTGTTGTCATTACTGCTTGGATTGGCATATTCCGTGTCCATCGATTTCTTGTGGACACAGGTAGTTCAGTGAACGTCTTATTCTCAGGTGCTTATTCAGCATGAACTTGTCTGAAGATTTGATCGAGGAGGATGAAAATCCTGTGATTGGTTTCAGTGGAGAAACCACCAAAGCTATTGGCAAAGTGAAACTGACTGTAGGAACCAAAACTGTTGTCAGCAGTTTTCTTTTACTTGACTGCCGAGCCCCTTACAATGCAATTGTGGGACGTGACTGGATACATGCGGTCGGAGCTGTCACGTCAACGTACCATCAGTGTCTGAAGTTCGTCGTTCCTGAAGGAGTTATTAAAGTTCGAAGCGACCAGATGGCGGCCCACAAATGCCATGAAAACGCCATGGAGGAGTACAGAAAATCTGATGTGACTGGTCATCACATCTTGCAGACAGAAACCAAATAGCAATTACAACAACCTCTCCCGACTGAATCATATAAGGGAGAGGATGCTGCCGACCCACCAACAATTGAGAAGTTGGTGGAGGTGCAGATTGGGAACGAGGAACATAGAACTACGTTCGTGGGAGCAGATTTACCCCAGCTTGAGCAAGATGAGTTGATTGCACTGTTAAAAGCGAATGTGGATGTTTTCGCTTGGGACTTTTCAGAAATGCCAGGAATAGACCCCGGTGTGGCTTGTCACAAGCTAAACATCAGCGAAAGTTCGCGCCCAGTTCGTCAGAAGCCTAGAAATATGTAAACGACAAAGAAGGCTCGAGTAGTGGTCGAGGTCGAGAAACTGTTAAAGGCAGGGTTTATTCGTCCTGTGCAATATCCACAATGGCTGTCAAACATTGTGGCAGTTCCGAAAAAGAATGGTAAAATTCGTGTCTGTATCGATTTTACTGATTTAAACAAAGCATGTCCGAGTAATCCGTATCGTCTACCAAGAATTAATGAATTGGTTGATGCAACTTCTGGATATAAGCGACTGTCATTCATGGATGGTTATTCTGGATACAACCAAATACCAATGTTCGAGGAAGATCAGGAACATACTGCTTTCATAACTGACAGAGGAGCATACTGCTATACTGTGATGCCGTTCGGGCTTAAAAATGCAGGTCCTACATATCAGCATTTAGTAGACGATATGTTCGTCGACTTGATAGGCAAGACTGTGGAGGTGTATATTGACTACATGGTAGTAAAATCGAAACTGGAGAGTTCACACCTACAGGACCTGCAACAGGTTTTTGATATTTTAAGACTTTATCGGATGAAGCTTAATCCAGCTAAGTGTTCATTTGGGTTATCAACTGGCAAGTTCCTCGGGTACATGATGACCCATCGGGGAATTGAGGCGAATCCAGAGCAAATCAGAGCCATCCAGGAAATGCCATCACCGAAGACGAAGAATGAGGTTCAGAAACTCATTGGTCGTATTGCATCTTTGAACCGTTTTATATCAAACTCTTCTGACCGATGCAAGCCATTTTTCAAAGTTCTGAAAAAGGCACCCAAGTTTGGGTGGACAGATGAGTGTGAAAAGGCGTTCGGGGCAATTAAGTTGTATTTGTCTACTCCCCCAATTTTGGTTAGTCCAAAGTCCGGGCAACCTATTGGGATTTACCTGGCTGCGACTGCGGGAGCTGTGAGTGTTGTTTTGTTCGTTGTTGATCCACATGAGAAGCCAGTTTATTACATCATCAAACGGTTGACAAGAGCAGAACCAAGGTACACCAGGATCGAGAAAATGGCGCTGGCCCTAGTTCATGCTTCACGACGTCTCAAACCTTACTTCCAGGGTAAGGAGATCATTGTCTATTCAAAGTACCCATTAAATAAAATTCTTGGACGAGCTGATGATTCGAGTCGTCTGGCCTTATGGGCAAACTGTCTTGGAGCTTATGAGATTAGGTACGAGACCCGCACAATAGAGAAAGGACATGATGTTGCTGCTTTAATGGCAGATTTCCCTGTTGATGACATAAATACTGTAATGGAAGAGGAACAGTTGTTGCTGAAACCCCTAACTGTGACCACCAGCCAGACTGGGGGCGAGACTGCGATCGAGATTGAAACCTTCGAGCCAGTTTGGACGGTAGTTACAGATGGCTCTTCCAACTACAGCGAAGCAGGTGTTGGATGTGTTATCCATACACCAGAGGGTTCGATGATCGAGAAGGCAACCAGATTGGGATTTTCAGCGACAAACAATGTATCTGAGTACGAGGCTGCAATCGTAGGATTGAAAGCCGTCAAACAACTGGGGTCGAAAACTGTGAAACTGATCACTGACTCAATGCTGGTAGTCAATCAGTTCTTAGGCTCATATCAAGCGAAAGATGAAACTATGATTTCGTATCTAAATTGTTCGAAAAATCTGGCAAGTGGGTTTGACCAATTTTTTATTATGCAACGTCCGAGGTCGGGAAATCGTCATGCTGATGCTTTAGCTTACTTATCCTCTGCGGTTGATTCTAACACTGCAAGGTTCGTAGTGGTTGATTTTCAACAGTTACCTAGCATCTCCGAGAGTCATTCTGTTTTGACCCTCGAACAAGCTAGTGGGGGCGATACTGTACCTAACAGTGCACCTGAAGACACTGAGATGGAAGATGCTGAAGATGGATCAAGTGATCGTGTTGAAATTGTGTCAGACTGGCGCAAGCCTTATATCCAGTATTTAAAAACTGGGGAACTTCCTGAAGAAAAGAGTCTTCGTTTAAAGATTACCAAACATGCCTGGAGGTATTCTCTGATCGAAGGTGAATTATACCGAACTCTAGTAGCTCTAGAACCATATCTGAGATGTGTATCCGCAGAGGATGGGCAAAAGATTTTGAGTGAGGCACATGAAGGAATCTATGGAAATCATGCTGGAGGACGCAGTCTTGCCCATCGAGTGCTCACTCAGGGGTACTTCTGGCCTTATTTGCAGAAGGATGCCAAGGAGTTCGCGAAAAAGTGTGTAGCCTGCCAAGAGCATGCACCAGTCCCAAAAAGGCCTGCCAATGAGTTACATCCAGTTTTGAGTCCCTGGCCGTTTGCTAAGTGGGGACTCGACGTGATGGGACCCTTCCCTCGCGCTCCTGGAAATGTTAAATATGTGCTGGCTGCAACGGATTATTTTACCAAGTGGGTGGAAGCAGTGGCACTGACACAGGTAGAGAGTAACGATGTCAAGAGGTTTTTGTGGCAGAATATCGTCTGCAGATTCGGAATCCCATATCAGTTGATATCTGATAATGGGAAACAGTTTGATTCAAGTGCTGTTAAAAAAATTCTGTGATGGCTTAAATATTCGTCATAACTTCTCTGCCCCTTATTACGCCCCGAGCAACGGGCAGGCAGAGGCAACAAATAAAGTCATCCTCGAAAATCTGAAGAAGAGATTAGATAGAGCAAAAGGCAGGTGGGTGGAAGAGTTCGCAGGAGTCTTGGATTTTCACCCTTCACACTGGCATATGGTACAGAGGCAGTCATACCTACAGAGGTGCAGTTAAGCACAATCAAAACTGAATCTATTAAGTCAGGGACGAATGATACAGTTCTGCCTTTAGATAAAGAACTGCTGGAGGAACAGAGAGAGCAAGCCTTGCAGAATCTGGTTCGATACCAACAAGCAGTCAAACTTGGCTATGATCGAAAAGCCAAAGAACGAATATTCCAGCCTGGGGAATACGTGCTGAAAAAGACCCGACCTGCAACAATGGAGCCCAACTGTGGGAAGCTCGGAGCAAACTGGGAGGGTCCATACATAGTTGACAAGCCAGCATCAAAGGGATCATACTGGCTGAAGAAATTGGACGGGAGTAATGATTCCAAACCATGGAAGCCTTGGAATGGTTTTCATATGAAAAGATTTTATCATTGATTTGATTTCATGTATCGCTGAAAATCCCGCTGTGCTGCACTCTTTTTCCCACTGGCTTTTAACGAGGCAGATTTGTCGAGCAGCGGGTACGTATCCTTGTTACATTCAGAATTTTAATTCAGTATTATTTTGATATCTTATTTTCTGTCTTCCATGTCCAGCTTGTGGATTCATATTTGGTGTTTTCTGTGCAATCTTGCATGATAGGCTGGCCCCCTATGCAATTCAAGATGGCAGGAAACCTGAATCATAACTTGTGTGTGTGTGCGTGCTATTGTTGGAAGGAGTGCACCCTTGCCAACTTTGAGCCGCACCACATTAGTGTTGAGGTTCAGTTACATGACTCCATCAGCAGCAATGATGACTGATGCTTGGGGTATGTAGACTTCCTAGTACGAACAATATACTTGGGGGCGGGTGGATTAACAGCTCCAAGCTACAGGCTTGGGGGAGAGTTACCGTCAACAAGATTCTGTGATGGGTAAAACCCGAACTACTTAACCCCTAACAAGTTAGAAGTTAAGTGGGGGCGATGTTTGTACCCTAGTATTTTGGCACCCATTTATTGGCTAAGTAGAGCAATAAATGTCCCAAATACTATGTTATGGTTGGCATCCTTAAGACTGGGGCCCAAACACTGAGGGTTGACTAGGCGTGCTTGATACAGGTGTGGGGCATGCAGACGGGCACGACAAAGGTAGACAAAAAAGTCCGCGAGAAAGTGCTGCCACGTCAGCAACCTGCCACGTCATCACAGCCACGTCAGCGCAAGCAGGTGCCACATCAGCAACAGAACATGCCGCGTCGACGACAACCGACTGCCACGTCAGCTGGATGATGACGTGGCAGGTGAGTCAGCGTTGCCACGCCAGCAGTTAGGTTGACGTGGCAACACAGTTGGGCGACACATGGCGACCAGCGGTCGATGCCGGCGCCGGCAGGATTCGTGTGCGACACGTGTCGCTGTTCTGTCAAACCGGGTCAACTCGGTTGACTCGGTCCACTGGGTTCGACCCAGCCTTTCCTTCATCCAGGCGGACCGGACCGACCCGGCCCGCCAACCCGACCCGGCCCAGTTCGGGTTGGTTGCCTTTTGTGCGTTTGGCTTCCATCTCCCTTCTTTTGCAGGCAACCCTCCAGTCCACTTGTGCGACCCACCGTCTGCAGGTCCATAGGGATGTTCTGGAGACTTCTGGAATATTCTAGAAGGCTTGGAGTCCAAGTTCTGGAGACTTCTGGATTATTCTGCAAGACCTAGAGTCCAAGTAATTACAGTGTTTCCATATTTCGAAATTAGGTTTTTACCTAACCACTACCCATATAAATAAGGGGGTCTGGATCACCAAAAGGTAGGCAATATTTCTCATACATATTCACATGTGCAAAACACCTACTGACTTTAGCATCGGAGGGTTTCTGCAGGTACCCCCCCCCCCCTCTCTCAATCCAGTTCCTGTGAAGATTGAAGACTGCGACCAGAGATCCAGATTTACGTTTTCTACGTTCTACATCAACAGTTATTGTGTTTGTGCTAGAATTTTATATTCGGGTACAATCAAGAACATCCAAATAGCATTCATCTTAGGGCAATGAATGAAGAGGTGATCGGTCATGTACCACTCTCTTTCGTCCAGAGCTCCCATGTGCTAGCTACAAGCCCATAAGCAATTGACTAGAATTTCTCTCTGATTCAACTCAAGTTCTTCATAAGCATCACCAGAAACCCCCAAACTCCAGATTATGTTTGGCAACGTAGACTTGTCAATTCTAGAATTTTGTAGAGACCAACTTCCTTGTAGGCAGATTCAAAAGAATGAGAGTGGGAGTGAGACTGTAACTTACCAGAAGAAGAAAAAGGCAGGAAGAAAATGTTTGGTTTGAAGAATCAAACTTGTGACTATGGAGTTGGCACCACAAATTTATTTGTTGTTTTTTCTCAGCTACGAATATATGTTGACATGGATTTCCTGTACATAATGAAAATTGGATAAAGACAGTGACTGATTCTAGTATGCACCAGTAAACTATAAGGTTGTTTGCTATGGAGGTGAGAGAAATCCTCCAAACACTGCCGCCATGTAAGATCCCCCTCCGGGCTGTTTACTATGGAGGAGAGGGGGAGGCGATATAGAATATATCGTCGAAAAAATTATTTTATTAATTTTAATTAAAAAAGGGACCCACAAAATATATTGTACTCCCTCCGTCCCAATTTAAATGACCGCTTTGACTAAGTCAAAAAATTAAGGAGACTATAGGAGACTATATGGATTTCCTAATATACCCTTATTAAATGTCATATTATTGCTAAAATTAGAAAATACAAAATTTATTAATTAAAATTATATATAATTGGAAACTATATTTTTAAGTAGGTAGTAATAAATGATGATATTTTATGATAAAAGATAATCCAAGTAATTATGGAGTATATAGGTTAAAAAAATAAAAAATCTAACAACAACCAAAAATAAATTAAAACTTTAAAAGGAATGAAGATAAAATAAAAATATCAAGAAATTTGTTTCCCGTTTATATATATTTTCTTCCTGATTTTTAACTTGGGGCCCACTGAAAATGAAATTATATTATAAAAATATTAAGGGTATATCTGCGAGTTTGTTGGAAAAATACAGATATAATTAGAAGCTGGCAACATTTTTGAGACAAATGAAAATAGAAATTAGGTCATTTAAATTGGGACAGAGGGAGTAATATTATTTTAATTAAATTTGTTATTATTTAAATTAAAATGGGTCCCACAGAATCTATTTTATTATTTTTTTAACTTTTCTTTTTTTTGTTAAATCCCAAAATTGTATTACTGATTCAAAAACTTACATAAAAAGTTACATAAGCCTTGTTTCAAAAAAAGAGACATTGTGTTCCAAAAACTTGAAACTAAGAAAAACGATAATAAGTTATATTTGGGTACTCAATAGAAGTAAGGAAAACTGGTCTACCCTCGAAAGACTCAACCATTCCCTCTTGAAGTTCACTTCCCCTCTCTGCTGCAAAATTATCTTCCCGAAATGTGTGTACCAAAAAAATGCGGTGATAATACTGTTTGACAGCTTCCCATCTACTTAGAAAGAGCCACGAAACCAAATTGTTTTGGAGGGCCAAAACTGCACCTTTAGAATCAGCTCTGACCTTAATATTACTGTAACCAAACTTGACAGCCCATATAGGCCACATATAATAGCTTGAATTTCCGCCTTGTAGTTAGTCATGATGCCCAAACCCAGCGAAAGAGCCCCTAAAACCTCCATATCCACGTTCCTTGCAACCACACCCAGACCACCAGGACCCGGATTACCGTATGCAGACCCGTCACAACATATCAAAATTTCTGTAGCATCAGGAGCTTCGAAATAGCAAGGAATAGGCGCAGACCCCTTTACTGATCTAAGTCTTACTCGGAAGAAGTCCAGCAGTAATAAGTCTTCCACACAGTTATACATGTGACCCTTCAATCTTACAGCAAACTCATGAACCAGCTGAAATATTTTCAGTGTGAACTGGTGAGTAGAAATCCTTCTCTGATGATAAACAATACCATTTCTATGTTTCCATAACTCAGCTCTCACCACTAGGATAGTCAAGAGCCATAAGTCTTTCACCATCTTGCTCCTACAACCAACCTGCGCATAACACATCGACAACCCAAAAACTGGTTGTACATTGAAAATACTATAAACCCATTGCCAGATTTCCGCTGCATACTCACAGTTCCACAGTAAATGCTCCACACTTTCCTCTGTTTTCTTACACACGCAACACCAGTTAGGCATTTGAACTTTGAAACGGCTGCTAATGACATCAATTGTTGCACAAACACCCCTCTCGATCTTCCAGTTCCGTGCTGCCAGTGTAGGGTGAATTTCTCGACGTCATAGAAGCTTCGCATTGTCAAACGGTTGATGTTGTTTACGAATGAAATTCCTGGCTGACGCAACTGAAAACAATCCTTTCTCGTCAGGCATCCATACAAGTCTGTCGACCTCACCAGTTGGCGACGGAAGTTTATCAAGACAGATACCTGCAGCAAACAATACGTTAGCAAAACTTGGTGGTATGACCCAAAGGCCATCCACTAACAGGTCACTAACACGAGCCTGAAAAATATTCTTTTGGGAGTCTGGTATGTTGTACAAAGAAGCCAGACTTTGCCTTCCACACCATATGTCAAAATATAGAGATGTTGCTCTCCCATCCCCTATGACAGTAGCGGTATTACTGTCCACAATCTTATGGACCATACGCATGCCTGGCAGAATCGAAGATTTAGCGTAATAGTCCACGAAAGCACCATTTTTCTTCAAAAACTTAGCACGTAAAAACTTCGCCCAAACCTTGTTGGAATTTCTAATAATCCACCATAATTTCATCAACAATGCCTTGTTCATAGTCCTCATCCTAGTAAGACCCAGCCCACCTTCATTATAAGGACAACAAATCTTATCATAAGAAACAATCAAGGCTTTACTCACCAAAGAGTCTCCCGTCCAAATAAAATTAGCTATTGCTCTTTCACATTCACGAACAAATTTTAATGGCCATTTATAAACAGCCATATTATGAATCGAGTAGCTTGCAATAATCGATTTAACCATAACCACTCTATCTTGAAAAGATAAAACCTTACCTTTCCAGCCTGCCAATTGGTTTTTTTATTTTTTCAACCACATAGCAAATATGATTGTATTTAATTGCTCCTGGCATGACTTTACTCCCAAATATCTGTCCGGGAAAGATGCTAAGCCCATCCTCAGATAATCAATAATAGCTCTTTTTCTACTTGAAGAACCCTCGCCATAATACAGTTTGCTCTTTTGTCTACTAACAGTTTGGCCTGAAGCAAGACGATATCTTTCCAGCAAATCCACCAAGTTCTTCAAGCTTTTCTTATTACCTTTGCAAAAAATCATACTATCATCCGCAAAGAATAAATGTGTGGGAGAAATACCTTTTCTAGTTACCATATGAGTCATCTATCGTTCCTTGAAGAGTTTGGTTATTTTTCTACTCAAATCATCTTCAATAAGAACAAAGATCAAGGGAGATAAAGGATCACCTTGTCGCAGCCCTCTATCAATTGTGAAGAAACCCTCAGGACTCCCATTAACAAGAACAGAAAGCCTAGCTGAGCGAAGAATAGAGAGAATCCAAGAACACCAGGAATCAGAAAAACCATATCTTCTAAACACCTCAATAACAAAATCCCAGCTGACAGTGTCAAAAGCTTGAGTGATGTCTAATTTGAGACCAAGATTGCCATTTTTTCGTTTTATATCAATTTCATTCACCAATTCAGATGCCAAACTAATGTTTTCATGAATGTTTCGTCCTTTCAGAAAAGCAACCTGTTCATCAGAAATCAATTTATCCAAGACACCACCAAGCCTTGTAGCAAGAATCTTGGTGAATATCTTAAAGAAAAAATTACTCAAACCAATGGGTTGGAAGTCCTTAATGAATTTAACACCTTTTACCTTTGGAAGAAGCATGATTAAACTGGAATTGACACCGTTTGGAATCTTCTTTTGCTGCCAACAGAAAAGTACAGCAGAAATTAAATCATCCTTAATGATATCTCAACAATGTCTATAGAAAAACCGGCAAAGCCATCAGGACCAGGAGAGCTATCAGCACCTAAGTCAAAAACAACATCACGTATTTCTTCCTCAGATGGTATTGCATCCATTGCAAGTTTTTCGTTCTCATTGATAACTTCATGTTCAATATTAAATAAAGAATCATCAAGAACAGAAGTATCCCCATTAAACTTTGCAATGTAGTGATTCCCAATATACTCTCTCAGGTGATCCTGATCTGTAATTGTATCATCACCATCAACTAGCTCAGAAATCATATTATTACTACGTCTGATACGTATATTATTATGAAAAAACTTTGTATTGCTAGCCCCATCCATTATCCACTGGTTTATGGATTTTTGCTTAAGCATGGTATTCAATTGACATCTAGTGTCATGAACCACTACTTTAGCATCTTTTACCTTGTTAAACTTTACCACATCAGAAGGGTCATCATCAGAAACTAGAGTAGCAACCTCTAATTGTCTTTCAGCCTGATTAAGACGCGTATAAATATTGCCAAAAACCTCCTGATTCCAAAGTTTCATAACCAGTTTGAGTCTCTTAAGCTTTGCTGTGAAAACATAAGCAGGAGAACCCAAAATGACTTGGTTCCAACTGTCGAGAACCATACGAAGAAAATACGGGTGACTAAACCACATCGCTCTAAACGGAGTTCTCTTCGGCCTATCAACAATAAAAGGATAACCAAGTAAAGTAGAATGGTCAAACTTCCCTATGAAGAGCTTTACACCAGCAATTCTCAAAAGTATTCAGCCAAGCAACATTGATAATTGCACGATCCAATTTTTCTACAATTCTAGAAGGACCATGCCTGCCATTCGCCCAAGTAAACCTGTTTCCCAAAGCCTCTGCTTCAAAGAGACTATTATCATCCATCCAAGCACTAAATTCATTTACTGCTATGGAAGTAGGAGGCAGACCTCCTCTTTTCTCGCTGGCATGAAGAACGAAGTTAAAATCTCCCATTACTAACCAAGGTTTATTTAGAACGTCCAAATCCAACTGTCTCCACAAGTTCCTACGTACAGTATGTAAGGAACTCGCATGAACAAAAGAAATAAGAACTCCGCCGGTCTCTATAGTGATAGCTTGGCGACTAGAATTAATCACCACTGGCGTATCTATATCATTAGCCCATAATATCCATAAATTACCATCCCTATTACCAGTCGAATTATGTATAACCTCTGAACTGTAGCCTTCCAACTCAACTCTCAACTGAGCAACGAATCTTCGAGTGAACGAAACCCTTGGCTCAGCTAGACAGATTATAGATGGTCTAAATTCTCGTAATAATTGCTTAAACTTAAACCTGGCATCATCCCTTGCAATGCCATTAACATTCCAGAATAGTGTACGCATTAAAAACTACTCTTTTTAGGTTTAGTTATTTTCACATTACTCCCCTGACTTTTATAAACTGTTGCAGTTGTCTTAGGAACCTGTTTGTCTTTGATTACATTGTCATCAACAAGTCTGCTCACTCTCGGAGAAACTCCCTTAGCCACTTTTACAGCCAATCTCGACGTCTCGACTTCAGCAAAAATATGAGTATCCGGTTCATGAGTTACTACAGCTCCGTCAGAAACTAAAACACTATCATCCGTCTTTTTTCCAACCAGCCTAGCCTTGATTTCCTGTTCCTTTGCTATACTTTCAGCTTCAAGCTTGGCTTGTTCTTCCTCGGCTTGTTCGCACCACTTTTCTTTATTTTGTTCCAATCTGGCAACGTCGTTATATATCCACAACAGTTGTGCGTGATAGAATACGACGTGGGTGGAGAACCTTTGCTGGAAGAGTGGTAGAACTACTAGGTTCACCAGCTGGAAGAGTTGTAGGTTCACCAGCAGGTTTCTCTTGATTACTACCTTCACATTCAAAAAACACACCCTCATCTGTCGTAGTATCCAAGTTTAATGCCTCAAATTGATTAGAACTAGGAACTTCCATATCAGTTTGCTTTCCTTTCCGTGGACTATTAGACCTGCTATTCCTTTTCTTTTTATGTTCCATTATAAATTCACCCTCCTCTACAGGTTCCGAGTTCTTCTCAGCTTCAGAACTACTCCCTTCAGGCTTGTTTGTATCTGTCGCACCCAACTGAACATTCCGGTTTAAAGCTTGACTGGTGCTGTTACTTTTTTGAGAATTTAGCTAAAATACCATCACTTTTACTACCTCTAAACAAAAATACCATCACTTTTTAAATTTTTTCTAAAATACCATCTCAGTTAGATTTTCTGTTAAGGCCCACCAATAAAGTCAAAACCCAATTGACTTCAGTCAAGATGTTATACGGGATTACATAACTGCCCTCTCTCATTTATTTAGAGCCGCACATCTATTAACTGATCAACGTTCCAGAAACGTTCGTGAATAAGAAGAGAACTTCATCTGTAGCCGTCCATCTGATGAAGTGAGGTATATACAAATACCGGAAAAAAGAGAGAGAAATTCATTTCTCAGTTTTTTTCCCCCCTTCCAGGGAGAAACTAGGTTTGGGTTTCGAAGAGAGAAAATCATGATTCAATCGAGCTAAATAGGAGTTGAAGGAGATGTTAAGAGGAGGAATTTTGGGTATTAAACTGTGTCTCGAAGTGAAGAGGGTTTGTAAACATGGTAAAGAGGAAGAATCGACTGAGGTAAAATCGGTAAACCCTAACCTTTTCCCCTTTTTTTTCATCTGATTTAATTAACTCATCTCATATTAATCGGCAAAATTTTAGTGTCAGTGTGCTTCATTTGACATAACCCAATTTGAAATCTTCTGTTTTGTCTTCTTCGGTCGGCCCCTCACCGCATGCGGTAATCTAGTTTATTGTTGTTTTGTTTAGTTAGTACTGTATCAGTGATTGCTAATTACTGAATGGGTTACGGGGATCTCATTTGAATGAATTGGTTTCACTGAAAGATCTAGGAGTTCAATCTAATCAAATATAAATTGAATTGTGTTTTTCTCTTATAATTTTAGAGGTTGCTTATTGTTCTTGAATTTTCAATATAGTGTTGTGTTTGATTTTCTTTTGCTAAACAATCAAGGGCTTTGTATATGAATTTCACACTTCTATTGTTCTACACCTTAACATAGTAGTACAAGTTCTATGCTTCACTTTATCTGATAAATTTCAACGGCTTTTCCTGACGTAATCCCTCCACAAAACATGGCTGACTTGTTCACTTTGGTTTCTTTGTTGCAGATCTTGGCAGTTGGATTTGAAGGGGTACAAAGTTTATAAAAAAGCTTAGCAAGGGAGGGTTTTGGTCAAGTAGACGTTGATCATCTCGTCGTTTTGCTTAATCCAAGGACTTGTTCCGATTGTTGTTGAAATATGAGCATATATGTATTTTACTTACCTCCAATATTGATCAATGTTGATTGTATTGATCTTTAGGGACATCAGTCTTGATATGTTAATCTGTTGAGCAACACATTTCCAGTCCCTTGTGGTAACATGTGGGGTAACAATCGGTGTTTATCGCACATTTTGTTTATCAAGGATTGAAAATTCCATAACAGTTCAAGTAAAAGTCTTATTTTTTTGATTAAAGTCATGTTAGTGTCAATCATGAAACTCTTAAGAACTGGTATTAAACCAGCTTGGCTAAGATTTCTGAATGTACATCATTTAATCGAGAGGGACGTTAAGAATTGGTGCAAAATGAAAGTGGTTCGTGTGAGGTGTACTTGTGAAATTCGTTTATGTTGACTCAGTCGATTTCCATCCTGACTCAGTCCAACCAGGGGTTGATTCAAGGTTTGAGGGTGCTTTAGTCTTTTTATAGGTGAGAGAAAGTGACATGTGGCGTTTAACTTCCGTTAAAGTTAAAGTTAACGGAAATAGTCAAAGTGATGGTATTTTAGAAAAATTTTAAAAAGTGATGGTATTTTTGTTTAGAGTATGTAAATGTGATGGTATTTTAGAAAATCCCCCTGCTTTTTCTTTCCATTACAATCTCAAATGTTGCTGATGTCCCTGTATGACTTGCTGATTAGTCTTCACCTGCTTATTGATAATACCACGAGCAACATTACAAACAGCGAACTTATGCCCCATGATTTTACAGTGTGAACAAAAATTAATATTTTCACTGTCTTGCATCTCAACCCTTTGCCAAAACTCTCTTCCATTAGCCTTTATTAAGATTCTCTCAGGAATGTGTTTAGCCATATCCACATCAATCAACACAGCAGCAAAATTACCATAATCATGATCCAGAGTTTTCTGGTCAATAGCAATTGGACATCCAATAAATTTTGCCAGAGTTATTAAGATTTTCTTTGTCCACAGTTCAATGTAAAGCCCCGGAAAATTGAACCATACAGTTGTTTTTGAAGTTGTCTGTCTCTCAGGATCAAAGTTGGGATAGAAGTTTTGAACTCTCAAAACTTGCTTCTCTACTAACCACGATCCCCCTTTCCACACTTTTTCTTTGTCTTCTTTTGATGTTAACTTGATTATGAAGAAACCCCTAGTCATAGGTGCAAACTTAACCTTACCTTCACCAAGTTTCCACTGATCCTTAACATTGTCTAACTTTAAACCATTGAAACTCAGACGACCTATCAAGCTAAACTGAAAAATATCACACCCTTCTTTTGCTAGTTCAGTTGGTACCTCAAAAGCTGGTTCACCATTGAAACTCGATCCTGTAGGTAGAGAAACTAGGTCATCTTGCTGAATAACATACGGTTTTTTCCCTTTTACACTATCCGCATACGAAATAGGTTTGTTATCATCAGTTTCCGGATGGGAATCCATCCTTAATCACCCTGGGATGATCAAGAACAGATCAAAATCGAGTAAAACCCTAAAAATTACGTAATTTTTTTTCCCCCTCCTAAAAATTCGGACAGGAGAGAGCTCAAGCAAGGATATTTTTTTTAACTTAAAAAGTGGAAAGCGATAATGTTTATACCGCTCAAGATTTTTTAATTTATTTTAACTGAACCCACCAAAAGTGGAAGCGATATATTTTTCCTCGCTTTTTGAGCGATACATTTTGTATCGCTTTCCTCCAAGTTTCGGGAGGGATGTGAGGGAATAGGAGAGAGAGGAGAGAATAGAGGACGGTTTTCTGTCACATCATTCCCTCCTTTCTCTCCATTGATAACAGCCTAAAGATATAAATAAAACAGGTCGGACCGGTAAACTGGTGACCTAGTCATTTTTCTGGATTGGGTTAACACTGACCCAATAACTATGTTAAAAACCGCTTTCTTTTATAAAATGCGCTGATTTTGGCGCTGCATACTTTACTTTGGCACTTCAAAACAATAAAACCATCCAAAGGATAGTTATAAGGGATGTCCAAAAAGGTATGAAAAGTCTAAGATACTCTTACAGATTAATCCACCCCTAAATCTTAATTAATAACCCAAATTTTATAACCCTAATCCTAAAACAAAAACAAAAACAAAAACTAATAAACTTATCTCTTCTCATTTCTCATTCTCTACTCGTTATCTTTTCCCTCTCCTTCTTCATTTTTCCCATTCCTTCGTTCCTCGTCTCGATTCATCGCCGATACGAAAAATTCATTGTCTCTAATCAGTCTAAAGACCCCAATATGCGTCTCATGCACTATTTCTGAACAAACCCCATGTTTTCAATCATGTTTTCATTGTTTTTTAGGTTAGAATCATCGATTTGGGGCTGTTTTTTTTTCGCACCAGTTGGTTTTACGGTTTGGATTTCATATGAAACCGAGGCGTAAACTGGTTTTTACGCCTTGTGATTCTTCCCAATTGAGGCGTAAAATTGTTTACGCCTTGCAACCAAACCGTAAAAGATGCCCTAGTTTTGCCCTAGAATGTTTTACACCTACCAAACCAAGGCGTAAACATTTTGGAATGTGCTCACAAAAATGTGAACCATAATCATCAAAACCAAGGCGTAAAAACTGAATTGGGGAGTGAAAACTGAATTGGGGCGTAAAAAATTGAATTGGGGCATAAAAAAAATGAATTGGGGCGTTAAATTCAGTATTTACGCCTTGGTTGTGATGTTGTTAGCCCCAATTCAATGGTTTACGGCTTGGTTGCATTTTTTTTTTTTACGGTTTGGTTTTGACGCCCCAATTCATTATTTACGCCCCAATTCAATGGTTTACGGCTTGGTTGCATTTTTTTTTTACGGTTTGGTTTTGTCGCCCCAATTCATTATTTACGCCCCAATATTTTGTTTTACGGCTTGGTTGCATTTTTTTTTTTTTTTACGGTTTGGTTTTGACGCCCCAATTCATTATTCATGCCCCAATATTTTGTTTTACGGTTTGGTTGCATTTTTTTTTTTTTTACGGTTTGGTTTTGATGTTTACGGTTCACATTTTTGTGAGCACATTCCAAAATGTTTACGCCTTGGTTTGGTAGGCGTAAAACATTCTAGGGCAAAACTAGGGCATATTTTACGCCTTGGTTTGCAAGGCGTAAAATATTTTACACCTTACTTCATGAAGAATCACAAGACGTAAAAACTAGTTTACGCCTCGGTTTCATATGAAATCCAAACCGTAAAACCAACTGGTGCGGAAAAAAACAGCCCCAAATCGATGATTCTAACCTAAAAAACAATGAAAACATGATTGAAAACATGGGGTTTGTTCAGAATTGTTTATGGTTTGAGGGAGATCCTAATTTGAGGGAGATCAGAAGTGGTTATGGTTTATCGTCACTGGTAATTCAGAGAAGAAGAATGGGTTTTAGGGCTGCGATGGTGGTGGCGGAGCTATTATCAGGGGTGGTGGCGGGGTGGTGGTGGCGTTGGTAGTGAAGGAGGAGAAGAACATGGTTGTTTGTTAGCCTATTTTATAAGGGTAAAACTGTCCATTTTTATAAGGGGTTTTTGGTTTTGATTCCTGATGACCCTATTTTTCACCCTTTGAAGCGCCAAAGTAAAGTATGCAGCGCCAAAATCAGCGCATTTTGTAAAAACCAGTTGACCCGACCGGTCTGACCAGTAAACCAGACGGCCCAGTGCAGTCTAAACTGGTTCGGCCGGCCAGTAAACTATAAAGATTAAAGGATTACTCGAAAAAAGAAAAAAAATGAAATTCAATATTAGAACTTAAAAGCTACTGCTCAGCTACTACTTACTTATTAGTTGTTATGTTTGATTTTTATGTTTGGGATTGATATCTAAACTCTTAGTATATGTGACAGTGAACTTACGATGCATCAACTGTCTTTAAAAGTTGATTTCTATTGATTTCTTTTTATTTCAAAAACATTCTTGATGTTGCTATTTCATCAGTTTGTTAAAAATATAGATGTTACAGGTACTTAGGTTCTTATATAATTAACCTAGTAAACCCGGATTAAACCACTGGTTGAACCATATGACCCTGATTCAGTAGCTTTTCCGGTTCGACGTATGGTCTGGGTTTTAAAACATTTGTTTGCACTCAATAAAACCAAGGAAATATGATTGCATTTGATGCAAGATTACTAATGTGCAGATGCATCAACATCACAGCTAATAGGGTGGCTCAGTTTTACTGTTTCCAATTTCACTCTATGAAGGAAGGATAAGAGTAAAAATGTAAGAAGAAATGTTTTACCTTCAAAAAAAAAAAAAAAAAGTAAGAAGAAATGTTTGTTTTCTCATTGGTCCAGTTTTAGGACATGGAACTGGGCCTATTGACCTTGGGTCCGGTTTGTCACCTGGTAATCGGGTACCCACCGACGTCCATACTTAATCTCTCACTCCTTCATCATTTCCCACAAACCCTGTTAAACCTATCTCTCTCTCTCTCTTAAAGTCCCCAAAACTTATCCTCCTACTCAAATCAGCAATTCTCTCCCATTTTTGGTTCATCTGAACCCCAGCAACCGAAAGTATGGGCTGATTTGTGTTTCGTTTGTTTGTGTTTCAAATTAGGGTTTTCGATTTTTTTTTGTGTGTGGAGGATTCAGTAATTGGGTCATTGGGGTTTAGTGAAATTGTAAGAGGAATTTAAGTATGTATGATGAAAGGTTAAGTTAAGAATTGAAAATTTTGAATTTTGATTGTTGGTGTTTTGGGTGTTTTTGGCAGACTAGAAATTTAGGGTTTTGCTTGTTACCGTATTGGAAATGGTGGAGCGTGGAGATGGATTTTCAGGTTTATGGAGGTGGTGGTTGCGATGTGGCAGGAAGGAGATTTGTTGGTGGTTGTTGCCTCCTTGGTGTGGAGATTCAGATGAGCGGAGTTTCTTCACAAGGGAATTGCAATTCATGTCAAGTGGAATTGCTAAACACGGTTTCCAATTCCAGGTGAGTTTCCTAATTTAAATCACCTCTATTTCTATAAACCACCCACCAGCCGGTCCTTCACAGAACAAATTCTATTCTCTCTTCTTTCTCCGTCTAACTTCTGAATACCAATTGCGTCTCTGCATCCTGATCTGTTTCTCTAGTCATCAAGAAAAGTGTTTCAACTTTAAACAGAAGAGAAGACCCTGTTTTACCAAATCATCGAAAGTGAAGATGATGATGATTCAAAAAGCTGAGAAGAAAATCACTGCACTGCGTCCAAGGAAGGTTATCACTGCAAAACGGGGCTGGAGGAAGGTTGTTGCAGCAAGGCGGAGTAAACCGGAAGAATCTGTGATTGGTTTGTTGAAAAAGAAGAAGTTTGTCAGTGAGATTGACAGAGATGATGTCAATAATATCTTGGCAGGAGTTGAGTATGTAGAGGATTTATACGAATTTTACAGACTCGCAGAGAATCAGGTTGGTGATTATATGGATCGACAAACGGAGATTGATGTGCATAAAAGGCTGCTTCTCGTGAATTGGCTGATTGATGTTCACTATAAGTTAAACTTTCCGTCAGAGGTTTTATTTCTCACCGTGCATATTGTTGATAGATACCTTGAGCAGAATCTAGTCGCGCAAAAGGATCTCCTGTTGCTAGGGTTGAGTGCAATGCTTATTGCAGGAAAATACGAAGAAGATAAACCACCAGGAGTTGAGGAGTTTGCTATTGTTGCTTATGGGCTTTATAACAGGGAGCAGATATTGAGTATGGAGAAATCAATCCTGGAAAAGCTTGGATGGAGCTTAACAGTCCC
>JAJJMA010157151.1:3876-17324 GCA_023529015.1 Papaver nudicaule | reverse complement strand
TTATGGATAGAGGTCTTATGGAATCCTGAGAGTATTGCAACCAACCCCAGGGATTCTCACTCCTAGATATCCTTCCCAAAATATGCGACCCCCCTGCTGCTGAGGAGAGGGGGTATTTATAGTACTCTTCGAGTACCGCTCTTTGCTATCCTTGGTTACTTCGGCCCCTTGATGCGCCATGCTGAGTCATGATTTCGTGTTCCACCGTTCATTCATCCAATCATCTTCTTCCATCTTATCCCTTTGGGCTATATTCTGCTACCTTGAGTTGCTTCGTTCTCTTGATGCTCCTTGGCCTGATCATCAATCCTCGATAACCGCCCTTATCGTCCAATCCTGGCTCTTCATACTGCTTTGTGGTGGATCCTTGCTGTATTATTACGTTGTCGGCCTCTCATTGGTCTAGGTTTATGTTCTCCACCGTTGGTTGATCCTATCCCCGCTCGACAGGTGGTTTTTGTAACGCTGTCCATAGCATTTAATGCGGTGTGACTGCTACTTGGCGTTCCTGCTCTCACCTATTATTCGTAGGTTGGTGATCCTTTAATCTCCTCCCTTGATTTTCATCATCTCGTGATGAGATAATACCTCCCTTGGACATGCTCCTGTCCTTCGCGTCTCACGTCGTTCCTGTGTACGGTCTTCGGAGATGGCACCACGTGTCCATCCGAAATTATGTATTTACAAAGTGTCTTAGAGTCTTTTTCATATTCTTGTATCTGTTTTAAAGTAATTGATAACCCTAAATTAAGACCTTTCTTATGTCACTGGACAAAAGTGTAATGTTGAGCCAGGCTCCATGGAACTTATGACCCTCTCACTGGTCAAATTGTCTACACAAAAGGGAAAATTGATATTGGGTAACTCTGAAAATGAGATACATCAATGAAATAACAAAAATACATGTGTACACGGTTCACGAACCGTTCCGATTTCTCCGTACGATATTAGGGTAAATCAGTATCATATCTGGTAGTTATGAGAATCCTTATCTCTTCAAAAATTCTTGGAGGAACTGCTTATGAAAGAAGTTCGTAAGGCATCTGTATGTGAGCCTAAGGGATTCGATCTGGAAATTCCTATGCCTATGAATGAAGATCAAGACATTGCGGAAATCAATAACTTCGTCGTAACTTCTTTCCAATAAATTAGTTGATTCCTTGTGAGAATTTGTTCTTACTTTTGCCTAAGGAATATAAACTATATCTAAAAGTAGTTTGCCTTTTCATGCTTTTTAGAGTTTTTCAGCATGTACTACTTTATTTCATTAATAAAAGTTCTTTTTAGATGTTTGCAATACTTGATTTGTCTACCTCAATCTTATTGCAATACATAGCTTTTTCCATTACCTCGGTAGTGATGCAAAGTTATGTCTATTACAAAAGTTATGTTTTTTCTCACGATCAAGAAACTTTTGATTGTATGATTTTTAGGTTTTTTTCACAAACTCGGAACCATATACTCTTTTCCAAAAATCTGGCTAAGGAAAAGAGACTATAAACAAAGGAAAACTGGATACAATAATTTGTCTGTCCTAGTTAGGCTTTGTATGTTGTTCTTTAATGAATAACACCACATGGGGGAGAGTTCTTAACTGAGATTGCGCTTAATAACAAATCTTTTTGGGGAGCGTGGATGTGGAATATTAGGAGAAAAGTGTGTCTATATTTCTCCAAAGATGAATCGACTTAGAAATCTTCGTTCTGATTTCCTAGTCATGTCATCTTAAACTGGTATGCGAGTACTTAACTTGACCTATTTTTAGGGTTTCAAACCTAGTCTCAAACTACTTTGTCATATTTTTGTGACAAATAGGGGGAGAATACATATGGTTCTTGTTCTTGTGGCTCATAACCATATGGGGAGAACATCATGGGCTTACTTGTTGTACTTTTTCAAAGTATCAAGTAAGGGGGAGTAATTAATTTAAGAAGAAGCTTTGTATCAGGTATGAGTAGAATCACTTTAAAAGTTTTGATACACGAACTTTAAAGTTTGCTCAGATTCTTACTCTTTGCACAAACAACATGTGGGATTAGCATATTAACCCATGTAAGCTTGAGTGTACCTTTGTGGTTGTTTGAGCTAGATATGTTGTAGGTGTTGTCTACGAATTCATTAACAAAAGTTAAACGAACACATGAAGACTCAAGGGAGAAGTTGAAGAATTCAAGAAATCAAGATACATCTGGTTAGTACTTAATTATATCTTTTGAATCCATATGTACATTGGTTTTGTCACTAAAATTGACAAAGGGGGAGATTGTTAGGGCATTGTCCGGTCAAACCAACTAGCGTTGGTATGTCAAGCTAGTTGTCAGTTTTAAGTGTCAAAACACAATCTTGATTCAGCCTACTAGAGTTTAGATTTCAGAATTGGGATATAAACAAAGTAGTAGAGACCTTGAAGACGAAGAATGTGAAGACAAAGAAGACATCAATTATTCTTCATCGACAAAAGGTTAGTAGGAGTTACGACTTTTATGGAAATTCTTCTATTCTACTTATTCTAACTTTCGAAATAGTCGGCTACTTTAGTAGAGATACTAATAGCGATTGAGATCATGTTCTTATCTACATAACCATGTGTTATGTTGGTATTTGTTCCCACGAATACTAAGGTTACAAGAATGCATGAGATAAATTCGATACCATCTTTCCATAGCAATTAATGGTTTGCTTGCAAATCACTTGTAGGATATGGGTGAATCTAAAGGAGTAATCTTGAGCAAGAGTCCACTTGATTATAGCTGAGGACGTATAACACGTCTAAGTATTGGACCAGCCCAGAACTTCCAGCGGATCCAGTTAAACCCTAATTCTAAGTAACGACGATTCCCGAATTGGTTCGTGAACAGTGACTCCGGATTTTACTCCTGAGTTCCAAAACATCATTTTGTACACGTACATGTACGTGAACCACATATTCGATGTATTGGGTCGTAATTCAGAAGACGGTTCCCGAACCGTCCATGTGGATATTCTTCTGGAATTTCACACGGGTTAAACTCTGACTCCTTTATCTCTTAGTTGAACTTGGTTATCACGAATATATCTTATGTGGTCCATCTAACGAACCTCAATGAGTCAATAAGATAAAGATTATCTCTGGTACGTTGGATTTCTATCTTGAAGTGGTTAAGAGCTAATAAACCACTTGGCAGATAAATTTTTAATGAATTCCAATTGAGATAAATATGTGTTTACTTGGTTTGCAAGTTAGGGTTTACCAAACTTGTGGGACAAGTAACTAGTTGCTTTATTCCTAAGCAACCTATCTTATTGAGTGCTATAAATAGAGGGTTTTAGGACGAAAAACCACAAGCATCAAGCATACGTGAAGTTTATCTGTAGAATTGATCGTAAACTCTTTCCACTTAGGTGAAAGCTTGTTGTGGTATAGTCATCCTCTGTGGGAATTACCTAACGACTATAAAGACTTCTCTTGAGAGTTGGGAAGCACAGGTAGGAGATTTCCGTATGACCTGGAGCATTCCGAAGGAAGGCACTTTGTGTATGTCAAACTGATAGAGGACAGTTCAAACATACAGTTGATAATTGAGATTGCAAAGCCGAAATTGTTGACACAAGCCTTTAATAGCGGTTAAAGCAACTCCTAGGCCTGTAAAGGACGCTAGGGGAATCTAGTGCGTGACGATCTATGGGGGATCTAGAGACGTAAGGAGTGCGACAGTAGCCAGTTCGCTTGGAGGGCTAGAATTGGCTTCTGCTACATCCCAGACAGAACTCAGATAGTAGGCTAGTGTTTATAGATAGTTTGTACTGTGCGGTGTTCAATCTGGACGAGGTCCCGAGGTTTTTCTACAGGTCGTAGTTTCCTCGTTAAAAAAATCTCTGGTGTCTTGTGTGCTTTACTTTCCGCATTATATTCTCTGATTATATAATTAAAGCAAACACAAGAAGTACGTCATTCTAAACCTGATCGTTTGTCCTCAATCCATCCCTTGGATTTACCAAGACCCTGTCTTGCGTTGGACTGATCCTTGTGATCTAAACTCAGGTTCAACGTCCAGATCTGACCATAAGACTCACGAGCCCAAACGAAAAGTTGGTAGTATTTCGGTACCCCTGCTTTTTCAGATACTGGAACCCCTGAGAGAATGGTATTATGTTGAACAACTTGTCAATTTGTTTATCTTGCCTCTTCCTCAATCTACCATCATAAAACCCCGTTGATTTAGAACATTCCCCATTAGAAGTTAGTCATTTGCTTGGTAGATTCTGTTGTTGTGGCTGTTGGACATGAGCATGAGACCCATGTAGTACATTCTTTGAACCACTTTGTAAAATCACATGACTAGGCACATGACTAGAGCTCTGGCATTCTTCAAATTGTCATCGAAGAGGTAGTTGTAGAGCTTTCCTTTGAGTCGACTGTGATGAATTTCCTTTTGTAACTTCTGCATGTCTACTGACTTGGTGATTTGGAATGTCATGAGATGAATCACCAAGGTTATTAGTAAACTGGAAATCGATACAATCATCATTGTTTGCAGGGGCTAAGGATAATTGGAGGAAATCACGGTTGAATTTTCTCATTTTTGGGTCTAGACGGTGAAAAGGAAAACCAGGGAAGTTTAAACTCAATAAATTGAGGTTGACAGTACACTCAATTTCTGTATGTCCTATGAACCCACATTTGAAGCAAACCGTAGGTAGATTTTGATAAACAAATTGGACCCAATGTAGAATACCCAATACTTCGAATTCAAATCCTGGTTTGACTGGCTTGCATAAATCCAACAAAATTTTAGCACTTTTTTTTTTCTTTTTTTTTCCAGATTTAATTTCCAAGGGAAAACCAGTGGCATTGAGATTATCAAAGAGTTAATTGTGTCAACATAATTTGGTGAGTCTGGAAGATTCTGAATGGTTAACCAAAAAATAGCATTGTTGAAACAAACCCTAGGATTCTTGATAAAAACACTCCAATCTTCTAGTATGAAAACTGAACTATTGTGATACCAAGTATGTTAACTCAAGACAGCCTCCTTATGAGCTTTATGAGGAAATGTAACCTGGAAAACACCTGGAAATTTCGATGTTTGCAGCTGTTTGATCTTCATTGATCTTCTTGCTATCGTTTGATCTTCAACATCCATCCATTCACCTAGTCTGGTGGAAAAATTAAGTCATCATTTTTTCTTTCAGGGTGCGAGGGGCATAATGCCCTCAAAACTTCATTTTTTACTTCTCAATAAAATTGAGGTAAAATATTTACAAGATAGGATCATGGATAGACCAAAAATCCATTTACAATGTTCGATTATAATGAATTGACTAAGATCATGAGCGATAAAATTGACATCTCTAGAGACGGGTTCAAAATAGTGCCTTTCACAGGACCTACAAAGATCTCTAACACCTGTGCATTTTAACGACTAGATCTAGAAATTTCTTAGCCCAATTTCTTATTACATCAGCAAATTCCCATAAATAATTTCTTTTAACAAAAATAAAAATTGGGTCAAAATTATACGAGTAAAAAGAAAATGCGTAGGATAAGATCATCAACATTAAAAGTACACGTTAGCCTCAATTAAAACAAAAAAACTGAGAAAAGAAAGGGTTTCATCAACTATTCAGAGTATATAAATCCTTCCTTACTTTCTCTCTCGCCCTTCCTCAAACCTTCAGCGTTATCTCTTCGAGACCGCTTTTATCATATAAAACCATAAACTCAACAACAAAAACAACACAACTCTCTTACGAAACCCTAAAACCAAACCAAAATTAGGGTTTGGTTTTTCCCGTCTTCGATTCAGAAACAAACCCTAAAATCCTTTTGTTTCGAATCTCTATCTATCCCTTTTTTTATTTGATTTATTTATTTTTGTTCGTGTGAAACCCTAAATCTTCTTCACAAATTTTTTCGTGAAAGAAATCTCAGTTTTGATCTCAACAAACCCTAGATCTAATTTGAATCAATTTGTTTGTGAATAATTTGATAAATTTAGGGTGTGGATAAGAGTTTCGGAGGAGATCAGGAAGAGAATGGTTGGAGGTGGAAACATTCACAGAAGGGTAGGAGGAGGAGTTGAGGATGCTCCAATAGGGATAAGTAGCAATAATGTTTTCTCAGCTCTTGTAAGTAAAAAAAAGAAGAAGAGTAAAGAACAAGGATCATCGAAAAAGGGATCTGCTAAACCTAAAGAACCTGAACCTGTAGTGATTTATACTCCTAAACCATTGACTGAAAAGAAATGGGGCGATATGGATGATGATGACGATGATGATGACAATTATTATCAAACAACTGCACCGATTAATTCTTGGGGTCCTGTTGGTACTCAGGATAAGGAAGAAGTTCATTCTCCTGTTGTGAGTATTACTTTCACTTTGTATTGTGTAATTCATGTTTTTTTTCCGTGTAATTCATATATTTTTTTTTTGTGTGTATTTGCAATCTCACATGAACTAGTTATGATGAAAAAGCATCTTTATTAGTTGCGGTCTGTATCCGTAGGTTGGTAATTAGTGAATGCAGATGTTGGACTTTAGTTGTAGAATATGTGTACTTTGATTAAGGATAATAGATCCTGCAGGTCCTGCATACTTAGAGTTGTCCCTTATTAAATAAGGATAATAGGTACTGCATGTCCTGCATACTTGGATTTGTCCATGAAGAACATATACGTGTGATTGTTATTTCTGCCTGCATCTTGGTTGTAAGATTGTAAAACTTAGAATGTTGAAAATAGTGTAGTTGCAAGTAGACTCTTGGCTTATGAATCAATTTTGGATGGAAGTTTTCCTCCCGGGCGATATGTAGTATATGTTTGCTTTTGCTCTTTGTTGATGAAGTTCACTGTTTCCATATTTGTACTAGTGTGAAACTCCTACTGCAACTTCGGCAACCAGTTAGTGTCTGAATGGTTCGTGTGGCTTTGTTGGTGTTAACACTGAAAACTACATTTACTTAATGTCAAGAACTTACCTTAGTTGAAATTTGCTTCATATTCATCATGTCTAGGTGTATTATGTCTTCCCCTGATGTATTCTTCTTTGTGTTATTATTACCTTAAAGGTATTTTACAATCTTATTCTCTAGGTGTATTTTGTCTTCCCCTGATATATTCTTCTTTGTGATATTATTACCTTAAAGGTATTTTACAACTTATTCGGAAACACGATACTGGTCATGCATCTTCACAGTTTCTTCCAAGATTTTGGCTGGTTAATCATTTTTAAAATTTGCATGTGAACTAAATTTTTTCACACTTTTTCTCTTCTTCCTTCATTGAGTCTATAATGTATAAGATTTGACTAGCAACTAAACACCTAACTAGTAAACCCGAGATGGACATATAGAATATATATTACATGTTGAAATTAACTTGATGCAAAAAGATGCTGACTACTTCGGGTTCTGATCGTTTGTATTAGGGTCACGTTCTAATACTTTGAAGTAATATGTGAAAAGACTGTTTACTTTGACCTAGGCCTATTAACTGATGAAAATTGTGAAGTAATATGTGAAAAGACTGTTTACTTTGACCTTGGCCTATTAACTGATGAAAATTAACGCAACATGGTAATCATGGTGACCATTAAATGATTTTAGTGACAACTAGTTCTTCGCTACTGCATGGTCATAGCATAGTTTTAACTTACTCCTCGTACAACGTCTCATAATTTTTTAACACTTGTGAAATTTTCCAGGAAAGTGAAAGCGAAGATGATGGTCTTGATTTAGGCGATGATGACATTGATGAGGAACATGAACCCGAACCTGATGTTAAGGTACATGCTGAACCAGTAGTGAAGATGCCCCAGGTACCTTTGCCACCTAAAGAAGCAGAAAGGCAGCTTTCAAAGAAGGAGCTGAAGAAAAAGGAACTTGCAGAGCTTGATGCAGTTTTGGCTGAGCTAGGAATTGACCAAAAAGAAACTGATGGCCAAGATGAGTCACATGGTAAGTTGATTGAAACCATTGTCGTTACTTTCTTGTGTGCCAGTCTCTATATGTGGACTATGTTTTAGAATTAAGATTCACTTGAGGGTAGTGCTGTCCGCGCGGCCACGTGTTGGAGCTCTATAAGCTAGTGGCTTCCTAACCGTTAGATGTACAAAACCTCTCAATTTTGATTTTTGGGATCCAGTGACAACAGCTTGACAGCTATCAGAAGATATCTTAATTACTCCATTTGGGATCCCAAAACCATCTCCATTTGGTTTTGTTTGATCTTACATAATATTGACAAAACACGATCTTGCAGAGCCTTTAGCTCCTCGATTGAAATTTTCTTCAAATATCTAGATAGAACTTTCTTAGTCTAGACGATTATCTCTCACTCATGCTCGCTTTCGGTTTTGCAACATCTTTGTACTAGATAACCAAGTCCAAGAGCTCCAAACACAGTAAGTGAAATGAGAGGAAATCCATATCTCCAATGAAATCAGTCTAAGGTCATTAAAGAAGAGAGGGATGGTGCTTATATAGTAGAAACAAAATCATCAAGAAACAAAATCATCAAAACCAGATTAACGAATCTTGATCTTCCCCTTTGTTTTACTTATTTTGGAAACTGTTTTTGACGCTCAATTTTAAACAACGAAATGTTGCATATGTGACGAGCCACTGACTCACTGTTTAGATGTTACTTATCTTTGTGTGCTAAGAATATGTTTTAATGACCTCTCTTCTTTACTTGTCCCTGTTGTCGAACTTTATTCTAACAATAAATTTGGAAGTTAAATTTCCAGTACTTGATATTTCTTGGCATGTGAAAACCCCTGTGAGGCAGATAATGAGAACGATTAACTTTGAAGCCCTTATCGATATTATCACTTACATTTTTTTGACCCTTTGTGATACACTATTTGAGGTTTCCCGATGTGTGTTTTGCTAAGTTGTTCCTCTCATATATGCCTCTCAGGTGCCCAGGAGAAAAAAGAGCTCAATGGTGATGCAGATAAGAAGGAAAGTGCTGCACCTGCTGGTGAGAGCAAAAATGCAAGAAAGAAGAAGAAGAAGTCCAAGGAGGCTAAAGACCAGGAACAGCCAAATGGCTCACATACCAACAATGGGCCAGATGAAAGTGCTGCTGGCTCTGAACAGGCAGAAGAAGATGAACTTGCTTCTCTTGATATGAAAGAGCGGTTAAAGAAAATTGCTTCAATGAAGAAGAAGAAATCAAGCAAAGAAATGGATTCAGCAGCAAAGGCTGCTGCAATTGAGGCTGCTGCAAGGAGTGCAAGACTTGCTGCGGCCAAGAAGAAAGAGAAGAACCATTACAACCAGCAGCCTGTGAGGTAAAGCCATGTTTTTAATCTTTTGCTGGATGTGGGCGTGTATCCCCTTGTTCATTTGTTGCATGCAGAATAAATGGCGGGCTGTGAGTTCACAATATCGAGCTTGGGTGCTTAGTATAGTGTCCTTTTTTTTGTTTGTCTCTCTCTTAGTCTTTTCAGGAGTTGAAAAAAGAAGTACAAAGATCCCATTTTGTTTGTTTTTTTTCCTTTCTTCCATCTATAGTAGAGATATTGGTACTTATAAAATGTCTCATATGACATATTCTTAGATGTTCTTTTATATTACTCATATGTTGAAGCCCACTTTGTTGAATGTTACTTGAAGAACTTGTTCTCCAGCTTTGTTGAAGCGCAATGGCTCACTCTGTGCATCATCTCTTTTCTTTGTTCATACATCTCTTAATTGTTAATAGGTAGTCTGGAATCCGTGGATATGCAAGGACAGTCACCCCTTGCATGTTGCTAATTATTCCTGATGACATGGTGAGCTTCTCAACATGCTGTGTTTCATGTTGGTCTACAAATCCCATGAACCGAAAAAATTGAATGGCCGTGTGCTTGCTTCGGTAGATTGAATAAAAAAGCTGAATCTGGGGCTTCAGAAATCACTTTTACTTCAAATTTCCACCCCTTTTTTTAAGGGGTGTCTAAACTTCGTGAAATGACTAAGTTATCCTTATACTAATTTATACTAATTCTTACCCAAATTTACCCCCACCCTAATTACAAACATAAATACTTATATTCCACACAAAAAAAAATCAAAACCTAACAATCAAAACATCAAAATTTTCTTCTCTCCTACTTCTCTTCATTTCACGATTTCCTTTCCATATTTCTCATTTTCGAGTTTTTGATCATGGAACCAACACTGATGCAACAATGGAGCAGCAAAGGTAAGCATCCAAACCCACTCTTTTGTTATTGATTTTGGTGCTAAAACTAGGTAAGATTCACTCCATGAAAATCAAAAAACGAGTTCCAGAACTACTTACGTCTGGCTATTAGAGCCGTAAGTCCGTCTTACGTCTCACATCTGAAGAACAGCTAGCCGTAAGTACTATTTTAGGTAAGCCATTAAAGCTTCAGATCCAAGCCGTAAGTTAATATTAGTCGCCGTAACTTACTTACGGCTAATACCGATACTCTAGTTAGTAGCCGTAAGTGTTTTCTGAATCAAAATTTATTTGTCGCAAGGTTACAGGCCGTAGGTAATATTCTGCAGCCGTAAGTATAGTTACGGCTGCTAACCTATTTGCCTTACTAGACGTAAGTTACACTGAGTCATTGAAGCTCTGACTTTCAGGCCATATTCCGGTATCAATCTTCTTAATGATAATGTCATCGCCATATTCCGAGGCAGGCCAAAGACCAGACTTGTCACTGAGACCAAAAAACTGAGGAGTATGAGTAGTATCGAGGTGTTGAATACCTTGAGGAATGATTGCAAGGAATCCTGGTCGAAGACGAAGATGGGATGCTTGAGATGGAGTGAGCCGAGCAACAAAACCATGTAGCGCATTGCTATACGTATAAACAATGTGTTCGTGGGGATGAGACGACAAGGAAAGATGAGCAGGAAGAGATTGGAGACTTGAGGTATACCAATGATGGTGAGAAGGAAAAACGGAGGGTTTGTCTAGTTTGGAATTTCTTCGACATCATCAAATGGCGATGACGATTGTGTGTCAGAATATGCAGAAGAAAGTAGTAAAGATAGGATGTCATCGACATTGCTAGTTCGATCTTCATAATTGTAATGAATTTGATACCTATCAATATATATATATATATATTCGAAACCAATTCTGGCTTCTTCTTTCCTAAGTCCATACAAAATCTGTGTGCTACCATTGTTTTGACCTTTTGCGGATTGTTTAAAGAAGCTGCCGATGAGGACGGGCAACAGTTGTATTACTCTTGTCGTGAAACTCTTGTATCTATACTGAAGTCAATTGCTTTTTCAAATAGAACAATACGAAGTGTGCGTTAGAGCAATAACATGCTAAAAAGAACCATGCATGTTTTCAAATATTCGAAAAACTTAGCAGAGCAAATCCAAGTATGCACTTACGACTACTAAGCCAAATAAAAATGCAGCCGTAACTACACTTACGGCTGCTAAGTTTGTACTTACGGCCTGTAACTTTGCGACACAAAAATTTTGATTTAAAGGAACTTACTGCTGCTAAGCAAAGTATCGGTATTAGCCGTAAGTAAGTTACGGCTACTAATATTAACTTACGTCTTGGATCTGAAGCTTTAATGGTAAACTAACTTACGGCTAGCTGTTCTTCAGATTGCAGCCGTAAGTACTTCTGGTTCACGAATTTTGATTTTCATGGAGTGAATGTGACCTAGTTTTTCAATGAAGTTACCCTCAATGGAAGGAGATACTTCTAGTTCCATTTCGGCGCTTGATTCACTCATTTTGGTTGAGTGAATCAAACTTGGGGTTTTGAAAAAAAAATGGGTTTTTTTTCTTTCTCTCTTCTTCTTCTTCTTCACTTGATTTTGTAATTCTAACAGTTTTTGATTAAGTTTTTTTTTTAAGTAAGTTTGTTAATCAGGTTTTGGTTAATCACTGATTATCAGGTTGGTTTACTTAAGTTAATTTACGCCTTAACACTAAACATAAAGGGGTAATTTTGGTATTAATTAATATTTTACATAGGGGGAGAGCAAAATTACTTTTGGGAGACCAGTGATTCGAGGGCTTCAATTTTTTTGAAGCCGAATCAACTTTCTTGAATAATTGGTAACTATTTCGAATTCATCTTTTACCATTTTGGTCAAGGCTTGCAAATTAGCTGTTGTTGAACCTTTTGGAATTTGGGGTTTCATCATTGAAATTGCAAAATAATGAGATATAATTTCATTTTCGAAGTTATTTTGAATCAATTTTTTCATTGAAATTGCAAAATAATGAGATATAATTTCATTTTTGAAGTTATTTTGAATCAATGGTTACAATCATTTTTTGGGAGTTAAGCCTTTAAACATTAGCTTAAAGTATTTAAGAAAACTTGGCCCAGTAGCAATCCTCGCAAAAGAACGTACAAGTCAATAAGTACATCATTTGTTATCCTTTTCATATCAACTGCCAAGCTTTATTTACCTCCCTAAATTTGGCCCCATTCATGAGTATTTGGCCCCATGAAAAAATAATTCCAGCGGTTGTTATATAGCAAAATCGGAAAACCCCTTATAAAAGATGACTGTTTTACCCTTTCTCAATTAGTTGCTAATTACATGATTAGAGTCTAAACAAGATTAATTAGTCTTAACTCTCATATCAAAACAAGATTAAAAATTATCAAACATATCAACCATGAGAATCACCCAAGTTTTTTTAACCAAAATCTTGAATCTGAACAACGCACAATCGGTCTATATATATGAAAACTTAAGCCGATTATTCTTGGGTTCTCGAACAATCGGTTAATATTATTACCAAAGTACGCCGATTGTTGTTACTCTGCCCAGAAATTTAACCAAATCAATCGGTGTATCTATGCACATTTATTGGCCGATAGTTTAAAAATAATCGGTGTAAATTAGTGAACATAAAGGACGATTAGGTGTACACAGGAGATTCAAATAGTTGAGCATTCTCAATCGGTGTATCTTAAGACCATCATAGGACGATTATGTGTACACAGGAGATTCAAATACTTGAGCATTCTTAATCGGTGTATCTTGAAACCATCATCTAACGATTTGAAAATATGAATCTTTCTGGAAGTCAATAATCGTTTTTGGAAAGCAATATTATAGAACGATTGTATATTCTGACAATTTTTGGAGTAAAATTGCCAGACAATCGTTCGACGTATACACCAACGTAAACCGATTAAGCCATAAAAACTGACAGAAATCGAAGTACACAACCCACATTCATTCACATAAATTAGCAACCAAATTTAGCATCCTACACAAACATACCAAAGAAGTTTAAATTCGACACAACAAGTTTTAAGTCGACATAACCAAATTCAAACAAGTGTTTTCAAACTATTATGAGTTTAACCACGACCACGACCTCTTCCACCACCGCGACCTCCACGAGCACTGGTACTAGCACCTCGAGTCTTTTTAGCTGGTGGTGCGTCTTGTGTAGCCTCACCACCACCACGACCTCTTCCACCACCACGACCTCTTCCACCACCACG
>JAJJMA010157149.1:0-12483 GCA_023529015.1 Papaver nudicaule | reverse complement strand
TACGTAGGTTTCTGCGGGAGCCAAGAGACGTAGGAGCACATTGGTGGCTGAATTGCTCGTAGGGTTAATTCAATCTCGATACATTCCAGTCCGAAGTCTGAGAGCAGGCTAGCGCCTGTATTCCTTTAATATTGAGGGTGTTCACATCTGGACGAGGTCCAGGGGTTTTTCTGCTGGTTTGCAGTTTTCTCGTTAACAAAATTCTGTTGTCTTGCATTACTTTTCCCCTTCGCATTATATTGTCTCTGATCTATATAATTGAAGTAATTGCAAGTTTGTTGATTCATAACCTTTGAGTGAATCCATCTCTTTTGAGATCTACGAGAACTACGTTCTTGTTAGGGTTCGGTTCTCTGAACTATACTCAGGTTGTTGTTTGAATATTGATTTGTGATATCGTTCAAACAACTATAATCAACTAGGTTCACGAATTGAAAAGTTGGTGGTATATCTCGGTATCCCCTTCTTTTCAGGATCCTTGTTGTATTATTGCGCTGCCGGCTTCTCATTAGTCTAGGTTTCTGTTCTCCATCGTTGGTGGGGCCTATCCCCGCTCGACAGACGATTTTTGTAACTCTGTCCATGGCATTTAATGTCGTGTGACTGCTGCTTGGCGTGCCTGCTTTCTCCTAGCATCGTAGGTTGGTGATCTTTTAATCTTCTCCTTTGGATTTTATCATCTCGTGATGAGATAATGCTTCCTTTGGACATGCTCCTGTCCTTCGCGTCTTACGTCGTCCTTGTGTACGGTCTTCGGAGATGGCACCACGTGTCCATCCGAAATTATGTATTAACAGTTTGCCCCTTTTCTTTCGGTTATTGTCGTGGACAATTATGGAAAAAAACCTCCGTCTATGCCGCCATTTTCAAAATAATGGTGGACCCTTCCTTCACGTCTTTTCGTGGTTTTGTGGGAGTTTGTGTTTTTTGTGATTTCTATAAATGATGGGTTAGAGATATGATCTTCACCTTCTTCAGCCTTCCTTTCTGCATGTTTCCTTATTATCATTGATTATTATTGGTTCTTCATCTCTTCTTCTTTTGTTTCAAGCTTTCCTCAAATCTTGATGACACGAAAGCCATAAAGTTCTAAGTCCTAGTCTTCCTCAAAGAAGTCGAAAGATACTGATATGGATTCGACTGTGTCTTCAGCTGTTCCTTCTCCATTGCAAACTTTTCCTCGTCTTTCGAGTTCTTCTGGAGATGTTGAGAAAAATCTTTCCACAGTTGGTGATGGTTTTGTTCCTGCAAGAGAAAATAAGGGGCTCAACTATGAACTGGAGCGCCTTCGTCCTTCTGAAGATGATAGTTATCGTCATTGGAGTCTCGCCTAGATAAAAAAGTCTTTTGGCTTGACTCATTTCGATATTTCCTTCTTCGATGGTGATGTTGATGTTTTGACCAAGGATATGATCAGGAGCTTCCCTTATGATGAGAACTCCCTTCTCATCAGCGTTGGTCAGTTAGATGCTGGCCTCGTCTTTCCTTTGTACGACCCTGGTGACACTTTCTTTATTGACGTCCTCTCTGGTCGAGACAATCCTCCTTGTGTCAGCAACTTCGTAGTATACAAAAGTATAATGGTAACTTTCTTCGTGCTTTGTACGAATGCTAGCTTCGTGCTAGTGGTCGTACTCGCATGACATGTTATGCTCCTTTCTCTTTAGCAATGGTTCGTCGAGAAGATTATACTCCTCGGAATTTCAACTTGACCTGGGGGGATTTCGTTCAGAGCTCTAATATGGTGCCTTGGTCTGTTGGTCTTCGTCGATTTGCCCCTCATGCTAAGCAAATCCGCGATAAGATTCCTCTTTTGTTGGATGACTGCGACGACCCCGACTTGTCTGTTATCCCTGGGACAGCTGGTCTTCCTTTTCCTGATGATGCGTACTCCTCTTCATGTCTCTGGTCCGTGGGTTGCTGGCTTCAGGAAATCTCGGTCTCAGCCTGGTATTTTGATTCCTCGTTTGATGAAAGATCTTCCTCCTCGCTATCGAACTTTTATCGCCTGACGCTTTAATCCGACTCCTTCGCGGGTACGTACTTCTGTTTTTATCTTCAGTTTTCAGTTCTCAAAACTCCTTCTAATGGGCGGTTTTCTTCTGATTGCCCAGTCTTTGAGAGATAGCTTTCCTTCACCCAGCATTAGTGACAGTACTTGTAATCGAAAGAGGAAAGTTGGTGCTGAGCTGGCAAAAGATGTTAGTAACAAATCAGTTGGTGCTACTTCGTTGTCGAAGGTATGGGTAATCGATGTTTTTCTTGGTGTATATGTAGTTGTCCCCCTTTGACCATGCCTTTGACTGATGATTTTGTGATTTTCAGCCGGCTACTAGGAAGAAAAGGAAGTCTGAGATGAAAACTGCTAGCGGAGTTGGCGCGTCCGAGGAGTCTTTTGCTTCTATGGTGAGTGCAAATATTGAAGATAGCTCCAAAGATGTTTCCTCTGGTCATCGTAGTGATGATGGCGTCGTCGCTTATAGTTGCTTACTTGTCCCTGTAATTCCCGTTGTCCATGCTTCAATGGTTCTGGATATTACTGATGACGCTGATGTGCAGGATAGTCAATACCCTGAATTTTCCTCTGCTAACGAAACACAAGTTAACGTGAAAGGTGCGGCTGAGCTTTTGTCTTGTTCTGCCGAGGCTTGCATTCCTTCTTCGTCTGGTCTTTTTGAGTCGATGGTGAGATCTGCTACCCAAGCATCCCCCTTGTCTTTTGTTGTTGTAAAACCTGTGGACTGGTCTTCGTTTTTCTTGAAAGACCCTGATCCCCCTTTGGATTCATAAGTGTCTTTCTTTGACGATCGAGTGTCGGAGTTGCGGTCTGAACTTAACGTCGTTACGCTGTTGATGGATGAGTATAGACGTGTTGATGAAGAATCGAAAGCTCGAGAAGAAACTATTGCCGCCAAAAATGCTCTTTCGAAAACCCAGCTTCGTGACTTTGATGTGAGGTTATCCGCTGATGTTGCTTCCCAAACTGAAGGGTTGAGTCTTACCTATGCTGCCGAGACCGAGCGCCATTTCCCTGGTATTGCTTTCCCGAGGATGGATGTCCATTAGTCGTCGTTTTCTACGGAAGAAATTATTCGGAATTCCCTGCTTCCACCTATATTTTGACCCGTTGGGTGAATTCTTGGCCATTTCTTGCCCCTTGAACTTGTCTTCTTCTTTTTATTTTTTGTTGTCTCTTTTTGTAACTGAATGTAATCGAACGGTAATGTTACCAATCATGGGATCTTCTTCATATAGTCTATTTCAGGCATTTCAACCTTCTTGGGTTAAGCATTATCTTTCAACCATCCTTGGCCAGGGGATGATTTAGGACATTAACCCGGGAAAAAGACTTTCCCGCTAGAGGCGACGTGTGAGTATCTCTATCATCGGGATTCTTACTTTCCGCCTCATACCTATATATGAGGATCCTAGAAATGACCTGTGATCATCAGGTATGCTCCTGTCATGGCAATTGTTCCGTTGCGCTTAGGCTGCTGGCAATTGTTCTGTTGCGCTTATATCGCTGTTACTTTGAGACTTATCACTTTCCGAGAAAAAAAAACAATTTATTAATATACTGCGTCATGGCGTCCTTCGTGGAAAAGTAACACAAGATAGGTGGCGGAACTTCGGGCTGGTAACTCCTGCTCCTCCTTTCCCATAAGGGTTGTACTTCTTAAGGTATCGTGCATTCCACGGGTGTTGTAAAGTATCTCCTTGCATGTTTTTTAGATAATACGAGCCCTTCCCTGCAATATCTTCGATGACATATGGTCCTTCCCATATGGGGGCTAATTTTCCCCATTCAGTATTCTTTTGGTATGGTGGTATCTGTCTCATTACGAATTCTCCCGCCGTGAAGTTTCGAAGTATTACCTTTTTTGTTGTATGTTTGGGAGTGAATAAATTCACACCCGAAACACGATTGAATGTTTTACCCTCCACTTGATGAGCAACCTGCAAAATAAACAAAAAGGGCTCCGACGCCAAGTAAGTATGAGATTTAGGTGCAGGAGTTTTTAGGGTTGGATGATCATACCTTTTGGGAATTCGATCCCAGTATTTATATAGACAAAGACTTGGCTGGGAAGATATCTAGAAACTTCTAGAGTATTCTTTGGGCCTATTAGCGGGTTTGGGGCAATTTATATAGGGTACACACATCGCCCCCTCTTAACGTTCAACTTGTTGTGGGGTTAAGAAGTTCGGATTCCCTTTTGCACTAACGGCCCGCCCCCAAGCATGAGTAATGATTGTCGTCATAAACCGTAATTCGCCCCCACAGTTTGTGAAGATATTGCAAAGACGCCCCCAACTGTACCTGCAATAAATTTTCTCGTTTGCTAGGCGAGACTCTTTGCCATGTAATGGACTTTTGATGCTCGTGAGCTAGACAAGACTTGAGTTGAGTGCTTGCTGCTTGGCAAGACTTTGGTTGTGTACCTTGCATCTTTGAAGGCTTTTTGTAGTGTGCTTGCAGCTTGGCAAGGCTTTTGCTCGCAACTTAACAAGGCTGAAGCGCTGGCCCCTTGGGCTGTCTGGCTGTTTGCTTGTGTTGAGTACGAGACTTTGGACCAACCACGATTGCTGGGCTCGCGGTTGAGACGAGACTTTGTGCTTGCACTGATGCAAGACTTTATACTCACGTGCAAGGTGAGTTTTTATGCTTGCGATAACAAGGCTTAAGTGTGCTCATGTGCAAGGTGAGACTTTATGCTTGTGATGTGATGTGATGCAAGGCTAAATTTTGAAGGGGTCTGAGCAACGATCTACTGTAGGGAATCGAAAGACGATCCTAAAGAGCCAAAAATCACTCAATTCGGATGAGAAACGAAGGAGATATTGACCAAACAAGATTGTGAAGGTGCGCTCGCGTAATGGATGACGTAGCGCTGACTGTACAAGATTAACACGTGGCAGTGCTGATTGGACAACAATTGATGACGTAGCAAACCTCTATAGGCCACCTCTGGTAACATGGCAGTGATGACTGGACCAAGCTGGGCGACGTGGATGATGACTGGACCAAATTTGCTGACATGGCACTATCGTTTGGACACAGGTAGGTGACGTGGCAAAACTCCCTGGGTCACCCTGATGACGTGTTACCGAACAGTCACCAGATGTAGCTGACGTGTCTTTGCTGACTTCGTGGGTTTGCTGACGTGGTCCAAACTGATTCATACGCTGACTGTGTAGTTGCAGAGTAACGTTGGATCGCTGCTAGACAGGCGGCTAGACGAAACCTGACGGCCAGGATCAGCTGTACTCCATCGGACGGACCTTATTTGCCAGATTTGGATCTGTGTGTGAAGCTGGATCTATGCAGCTGGATGTGAGGCTAGATCCAATCATACGGACCAGATTGGCTGGTTTCTGATGGACGGACTGGATTGGCTCGAACAGTACAAGTATCACGCTTATTTCTGTTGCACTTTCAAGGGTTTTCTGCGACGTACTCAGTGTTTTTCGCGACGCATTACTTTTTCTTTGTGGCCTTTTCTGCTACAGGGTTTTGCGATTTTTTTTCCGTATACGCTAAAATTTTCTTGTGGATTCATGCACGAATTCCAAGACTTTTCTCAATGGAAAAACACGATCTCTTTTACACGAATCCCCTTAGTCGGCGCCAATGTTTGGGAGTGAATAAATTCACACCCGAAACACGATTGAATGTTTTACCCTCCACTTGATGAGCAACCTGCAAAACAAACAAAAAGGGCTCCGACGCCAAGTAAGTATGAGATTTAGGTGCAGGAGTTTTTAGGGTTGGATGATCATACCTTTTGGGAATTCGATCCCAGTATTTATATAGACAAAGACTTGGCTGGGAAGATATCTAGAAACTTCTAGAGTATTCTTTGGGCCTATTAGCGGGTTTGGGGCAATTTATATAGGGTACACACATTGTATTCCTTGGCAATCCTTTGTTGGTAGTTCTCCATTCTTTGGAGTACAGTCTCCCTTCGTCCTTCTAGATCATCTAATTTTTCATAGATTAGATCCGTGGTTAGATTCTTCTCCCATGCTTCAGTCTCCGTCGTTGGAATGATAACTTCGGTAGGGATTACATCTTCGGTTCTGTATGTTAACATGAAGGTGTTTCTCCCGTAGCTTCTTTTCAAGTTGTCCGGTACGCCCATAGTACATTGTGCAATTGTTCACACCATTTCCTTTTGTAATTGCCGAGTTTCTTCTTTAGGATCAGAGTTATGATTTTATTCGTGGATTCCGCCTGACCGTTGCTTTGTGGGTATGTTGGTGTTGACTTGATCTTATGGATTTTGTAGGCGTCGAACAACATGTCGATGTTCTTTCCGCTTAGTTGAGCTCCGTTGTCTGACACGATAGTCGTCGGGATCCCGAACCTGCAGATGATGTGTTCAAACAGAAACTTGAATACGTCTCGATCTCTAATGTGAGCGAGGGGTGCAGCCTCCACCCACTTGGTGAAGTAGTTGGTGGCGACTATTAGGAACCTTCGGTTGCCGGACCCTGCTACCAGTGGTCCCACTATGTTGACTCCCCACTTTGCAAATGGCCAGGGACTCAACACCGCATTCAGCTCAGTTGCTGGTGCTTTGAATTTTCTTGCAAATTGCTGGCATGCGATACATCTTCTCGTCATCTCCAATGCGTCTTTGTTCATGCTCGGCCAATAATATCCTTGGAGTCGAGCTTTCTGTGCCAGGGATCTCATACCGATGTGGTTACCGGCGTCTCCATAGTGTATGTCTTTCAAAATGTGTAATCCTTCTTCCTTTGTGATGCATCTGAGCAGTGGTCCCAGGAACTTAGATTTGTAGAGGATGCCTCCCAGAGGTGGTATCTCGCCGCTCTTGAGATGATCTTCTTAGCGTACTTGGGATCTTCGGGCAGTGTTTCGTTGCTTAAGTATTGATGAAGGGGTACTCTCCAGTGGTCCTCTACCTCGTTGCCTTCTGTGTTTGGCAGGCTGGATACTCCTTCCACGTCCATGGCTTCTTCTCCCTCGGTTTCAGTATTCACCGATGGTTCATACACTCATCCCACCTTGATGGATGTAACACTGGGATCTCGTAGCATAGATGATATATATGCCAACGCGTCTGCATTGAAAAAGCGAGGATACCGAGATATACCACCAACTTTTTGTTTTCGTGAACCTAGTTGATTATGGTTGTTTGAACGATCTCACAAATCAATATTCAAACAACAACCTGAGTATAGTTCAGAGAACTGAACCCTAACAAGAACGTGGTTCTCGTAGATCTCAATAGAGATGGATTCACTCAAAGGTTATGAATCAACAAACTTGCAATTACTTCTATTATATAGATCAGAGACAATATAATGCGGAAGGGAAAAGTAATGCAAGACACCAGAATTTTATTAACGAGGAAACTGCAAACCTAGCAGAAAAACCCCGGGACCTCGTCCAGATGTGAACACCCTTAGTATGAACGATATACAGACGCTAGCCTACTCTCAGACTTCAGACTGGACTGTATCGAGACTGAATTCACCCTACAAGCAATTCATCTACCAATGTGCTCCTACGTCTCTTGGCTCCCGCAGTAGCCTACGTACTTGATTCCCCTAGCTGACGTCCTTTACAGGCCTAGGAGTTGCTCAACTTCCCTTCGTGAAGACTAGCGCTACCCTGCCTCTAACATGACGCCTAAAAGTATCCAAGTAATCAAACAAGAATACGATTGTGATTTCCTTTAGACTTAAAGTCAAGGTTAATGGAAATCGATATGTTGAATAGGGCTTATTGATCTAGCCTAAACAACTTTACCTCCAAACGCGAGACAAACTTAGTATGAAACCTAGTTCGTGAATTTGCGTTTGGGAACTTCTAGGGTTTACGATACAAGATCTACCTTACGAAGTTTCTATCAAATCTTGGTCGTGATAAGATTGAAAGAATTCAATCGACCCAAGATACAGGATGGAATTTGACTTCCGACCTGTGCTTCACGATCCTCAAGTGAAGTCTTTCAATATTCGTAGTCCTAAAAGGACTTTGAGATGACGACCAACCTTTATGCAAGGATACACAGATGTGTAGAGGATTGAGATTGTATCTTGCAGAAGGTCATCTATTTATAGTGATCACCAAGGGAGGCTTTGCTTAAAGTTTAAGCAACCTTGAATAGGGCTCAAGCAAGTTCCGGAACTAGGAAAGTCCATAGCTTGAATACACATTCTCAATCTTCTAAGAACTTTGGACTAAGCCAAAAGTTAAAGAAGACTCAACCTTGTTTGAAGGTTCGCGACTTCTGGTCCAATGCTTGTTTGGACATCGCTTTGCGACTTCTGGTCCAAATACTTAGTTTTAACATCGCTTGGATTAAGTTGTTGAATTCCATGGGCCAAGTCACGACAAGTCCGAGAACTAATCATGTCTAGACCGAAAACTTCAAGATATAGAAGTTGGAAGTTTTCGCATGGCTTATATGAACGCGTTCATGAACACGTTCACAGAGCAGTCCATAGAGTTCAGGAGAATTATTGAACTTGTATGTACGCGTTCATACAAACTTAGCTCGTTCTCTGAAATCCCAAAGGCAACATATGTACGCGTTCACTGTTGGGGTCATTTCAAGAGACAACTCAACATACTCTACCAATATATGTTATCACAAGTGTGACTAATGCAAAGGCGAAAATCCTAGAATACCTTCGGATCATATAAATAACATCATAAACTATTGGTATGATAGAAATGGTAAAAACGATACGGAAAGGAAATACCTTTCTAACCTTCAGCGAGGACGTTATGATTTATCAAGTAGTAAGCTTCGGTCTTCGTCTTCATCAGTCTTCGTCTCGATTACCTAGAACTATCCTAGTCCGAGCTGTAGAGTAAACTTATCAAGCATTGTGTATTTGTCTCATAAACTTGACAACTGACTTGAGATAACAACATCAGTGGGTTCAACCGAGCTATGCTCTAACAATCTCCCCCTTTGTTAATTTTAATGACAAAAACCAATCTTACATATGGATTCAAAAAGTAAAATCTTTTAGCCCTAACCATAATGTACTTGATCTTCTTGTAATCTTCAGCGTCTTCAGATAAGAGTGTTCCTGCAAGCGAAGATTCAAGGTAGAGATAACAAACTCAAAGTCACCACACATCTTGGTTTCTAGAAGGACATAGTCCAACAAGAGTTTGTTATGCAATTGAGTAGTATGTAAAACTTGGTAAGCATATTGCATCGATGCTTCAAGATACTACACAATTTGATATGTTCTCCCCCTTACTCAATACACTAATTTTTGTTATGCCATGACAAGCACATCGATTTTACTCCCCCTATGACAATGCCGTAGACAATTGTCGTAGTAGATAGAAAGATTTTACTCCCCCTTACTACAAGATTTCTCCCCCTTTTTGTCATAAAATAGACAAAGAAAAGAAATATAGGAATCCTCATAAAATCGCAATAATCAATGTAGACAAAGGTAAACATACCTGAAACGAGAGATAAAAAGATGCAATTCTCTCGTAGATTCCACAGCCGCACTCCACAAAAAGATATTACCATGAAGCACAAGTTCAAAAGAACTCTCCCCCATTATGTGTCATTCCATAAGGAACAACGCGACTACCTTCCCAAGCAAGGTTTTAGGATAATATCTTGGGTACAATTTTCACAAGTAAAATTGTAGATATGTTTTTCTTTCCTAGCCAGTTACGGTCAAATAGGAATTCAAGGTTTAATCTTCCTACTTTCTCAGAGAGTTTCGGTCAACCATTGCCTTTAGAGAGAACATTAGGTTACCCCTTCCTAGTGGTTGTAAGAAAAAAGAATTAAAGGTACAACATTTAATACAGCGGAGTTCAATATTGTAGTCTAGGAGGTACCGTATTATCAAAAATCGTCTCCTCTTAGCCATAAGAGTCAGAAGCATGGATTCTGATAATCTATCATGAACTGCTTTACCCGAACGGGTGGTATGGCTAAAAAAACAAGTTCACGGTTTTGCAATACATTCATAAAGATAATCAATTAAGATCAAGCATTGCAATCATCAATTAAGATTTTAATTTAATAACCTCGATTAATTGATGAAAAAAAAACATGGAAGTAGTTCAAAAAGATGACTACTTCTAGCATAGTGATTACCCAAACCCTACGGAAAAGACAAAAGCTTTTTAATAAGGAGTTAACTATGCTATTCAAAATCTGACCTAGATATGAGTCAGTATCTTCTTCGGAAGCTATCGAAATTTCATTATCATCTGTCTTCAGGTTTTCAAAATTCTCTTCTAAGTCATCACCATTAAATGGTGAGATATAATCAAGCAGATTTTTTACATCACCTTTCAGATTGGTGAGTTCATTCTTCATAACAGGTATGTCACGTTTCAGTGTTAGAGGTTTTTATTCTGTGGTAACAAGCTGAACCTTGATGACTTCAATATCTCGCAAAAGATTGAATGCAATTTCTGCAGAGATCATTGTGTCTTTGTATTTCTTTTGATTGTCAATAGCATTGAAGCAAACAATAGTAGGATAGTATTCTTGAAATTCAAGATAATCAACTACGTCTTCATTGACAAATCTTATATTCTTCCTTTTCCCATCACCACCCTTATGAGGGTTTGCTTCATCCATATTTCTCGTGTGACACTACGAGGGAATATGTAAGTGTGCTCGAACGTGAGTTCAAGTCTTTTAGGGTGTGAAATATTTATAGGGTCTCATTGAGATACAAAAGGAAGTTAATACAGTCTTAAACTGTATAAGGAAGTCGGTTTCCGAAACGAGTTTCTCAAGTTCGTAAAGGACCGATAAGAGGTGTTCACGATGACCTTCTGAGAGTCATAAGATATTAAGAGCAAGGCTTTCCTCTTTTTCATTATTCACAAAACAGGGATTCAAGATGAGCGTGCATGTCCATGATGATAGAATTAGCGTTTACCCAAAATATTCACAACAGACGCATGTTTAATTCCTTGTATAACCAATGAGGAAATAAGTTTAAATATCAACATCATGATATTTTTCATGACTTTTCAGCTTACACTCACAGTTACTCCCATGGATCATGTTCTCGACTCGTTCCTTAGGAGCCAGAGGCAGGGAGAGACCCTGAAGGTAGCATTTTTAAAGTGTTGATATTCACATCGAGTCATTACATTTTGGACTCTCATAGGATATGAAAGCACGTTCAAGATGTGCTATAAGACAATCTCTGATATTGTTATCAATATGTGACTCAGAATAATTTTTGGAGCATGGCTCAACAATTTTGTGTCTTATTATTGGTTTTTAAGAAATTTCCTACAAGGTTTATTGCTTTGAATACTAGGATCCCACTTTTATTTATTAAAAAGACATAATAGCACAATAGTGAGATAAGAAAAATTTAAACCTTGAGGTGTATTGTCCTCTTATTGTTCATATGAACAATTACATCACTCTTATCCAGACAGTACATAGATAAGAGTGGTGACTCATAACACTTTTTAGGTGTTACGACGAGTGTTTTCCCACTCGCCTTGTGTCATCAATATTGTCTCTTTTCCTTTTGAGAATTTATCATGAAAGTTGCTATCATAAAAGTAAGATTCAACAGTTGAGGAGTTACCTGAGAGTTTCTGCTCCTTTTGACGTATGTTAATGAGATCTTTCAGCTTTGAAGAACCTTGTTTTCTTTTGTCAAGGATGTCTTGAAATTGAGTAACCAGTTTACTCAAAGCATCATCTTGCAAAACTTCTATTCCCTTATCTTGATTGTTGACAGAATGTATCTTTCTCTTAGGAACCCAATGTTGTGTTCTTTCAACAGATTTGTTGAAACGGTGGCTTCCAGAACTTTGAGAACGTCGAAAAAATTTCTTAGTCTCAGTATGTTGTTTAACTTGTTTAGAGCGTGACCAATGATTGGGTTGATTGGCTTTTTTGATGTCACCGATTTCTTTGAGAATTTGATCTATCTTTTGTTCAAGATCAACTATTCCTTTATTCTCAAAGTGTTTTCTTGATCTTGTCCGAATAGTTTTATTCGTTTTGCAAATTGGACAGATCATAGATGCATCTTTGGTGTTTTTTACGTTGGTGACAGAAGTCTCAACGCTCTTGGCTTTTAGCACAGGAATAGTTGCAATATTGCCAATAGATGCAGGAATTTTTTGAACCACACATGTACGAGTAGATAATCTGCATAGGTACTCAAGCTACCACATCCATCATATCTACTCATACACACAATAATTATTTGAGATTCAGTGATGCGAAGACCACAAGAACAGCACCGAAGGTACCATGAACAGTAATTAAAGGAAACTTATAACAGTAAAGGCAAAACATAAGAAGAATCATATGTATTTCAATGTTGTGATTACATGAATATAACCCTAAGGAACCAGAGGGGATAACAGACCTAATCTCCCTCTTGCTGCTTAGACTCAACCCAACAAGAATCCAACCCCTATAATGTTTTCCAAGCTCGCCTTATATAGGCCGAGCTTGGGTGGTTTACAGC